>JARGYV010084257.1:6344-28858 GCA_029532675.1 Ornithodoros moubata
GGGACACACTCGTGTTGTCAGCACTACAAACTGAGTGGCGCACGACAGACCCGCAGTATCACCGATTTTATAGACATTCGGCTCATGCCGTGGGTCATACAGTTGCTCCCCCATCGATCTCCCCTATTTGCTTTCTTTTTTTCTTGCCCATTCCAGCGAAGAATGACACAGCGTTTTCGCTCGCTATTTAGCTTGCTTGACATTGCTTTTAAGTATTGGATCTGCAGAGTAAAAGGCGTTTTCTTAAGTCAGCATTCGCGTGTGGAATAAACAAGTCTGCTACCAGGTCAATACTAAAAAAAAAAAACAAAAAACTATGTAGTCGAAAACGAAATCCTACATTGCACCAAAATTCATATTCGACAGAAACCGGAGTCCCCTCTGTCACCACGCAGTCAGGCATTGCCGGGATATTGTGAAAACTAACAGAACGCGGTTGAAACAAGCAGAACTATGCATATCAATTAACACATTACCTTCACACATCCGAAGCATACAGCAGCGTTTGGTAACGCGAGTGGACACAATGAAGCGGATGGAGTCGCAGCCTAGGTTTGTAAACGGTCGAGTCAATAAGGGCAACGAAATGCGATTCCGATACCAAAAGAATTAAGGGGGGCTACACACCTTCGTGCTGCCTTTCAAATCGTCAAAAGTAGGTTCCGACAGTACGAACTAGGTAGACAGATAAGATAGGCTTTGCAAGCAACAGTAAAGTTTTCGATACATCGAGAGCATTGCTGATTCTTCCCCTCCCCCCCACCCCTAAACTGCTCCCAATGCGAGTGCATCTTAAAGATGGACGACAAAGTGCTTCGAGGCAAGAGAAACACCATGTGCTACCCGACAAGATAACACCAGCGTCGCACACGACTCAGCTCTCGCTCATCGATCTGAGGCCACGCCTGCAGAGCAAAACTGAAAATTTTTCGTCCGACGAGTGTACGGCGCAGTACGGGAGCGGTAATCGCCCTAAATACTGAACGTAGGAGCATGGCCGCACACCCATGCCACTGCGTTTGATTTCCAGAGACCACACGAAACAAGAGCTTAAAGGCAGGACACGGGAAGGATTCTTGAGACAACCACGTGACAGTGAACACACACAAGATCGCGACGGAGGGCGCCACATGGCTTACCCAAAGGAGCAGCGGCGAAGGCCAGGACGACAGAGCGGCCCACTGCATCTCGCTGGCTAGCATGTGAGACTGGTGAAAGCTCAAATCCGGGCAGACAGAGGGTCCTAGACGCACGCACCCACCAACCCACCGACCGCCACCGGCAGACTGCGCTCGCTCGGCGACGGCCGCGCCGCGCCAGGATCGAAGAGAAGAGAGTAAGCGCCACGCTCGGTTCTGACGCGCAAAGTCCCAATCACCCCCTTCGAACCCCTTCGGTACGTTCCAGAAAACTAGGGCACGTGGTTAAAGGGAACAACTGGTCACACGTCCCCACAGGCAACTGGGCTCACACTCGGCGCTAGCTCGGGCGCAGAGTGATACGGGACGCAATCCATAAATTACTTTTCGGTTGAACACAGCTACCAACGCCGATACACTGTAACATGTGCCTTGGAAGTGGACTTAGATCTTAACAGCAGAGGACGATTCAGCCCACCAAAATGTTTCGGTAAGAAGGAAACAACTACGCCAATAGAAATTCTATGTCACAGAAAAAAAAAAAAAAAGACGTACCACGTCATGACGAACGGAATCAAGCCACCTTCTCTGAGGCACGCAAAAGAAATGTGAGCAGAGTAGGCCCCTGTAAAGCGTGCTTTGTCGGCATAACTTCTCGGGCACCAGGAGAAGCCGCCATACAAACCGCAACCGCTTCACCACCACAGCTGCTGCGCACACACCAGCCAAGCAGGCCTTATTCACAACACAACTGAAGCGACTACACGTAGAGACTTGTAGAAGAGCACGCGCCCAATAACTGAACGCACGCCTCAGCTAACAGATTCCGGGAATGGTTCTCATGAAAAATTTAAACAACGCCCATAGTCGATTTATTCTGCTCCCGCTCCATATGTGCTCTGGGTCCTTCGTACAAACGAGAAACATCTCAGCGGCCCACGAAGCCCAGCTGACACGCATAATCTCATCTTCTTTCTAAGGAGACCCCGTGAGATAATAAATTACCTAGCCTGGAGGCTACACACTGGGCAGAGCAGACACGTGCCACCAGAAACATTCTGTGGCGCACCGTTCGAGTCATGTAAACTTCAAAGCGGCAGCCGAGCGAGCACCATCCATCGTCTCCTGCCCAGCGAACGTCCATCTGAAGAAAATTTGACGCGTGAGACGCACACTACTTGGCTTGCACAGAGAAAGGGAGGACAGGAAAGCGGCCAATCCCGGCACAAAGGACGATAAATCAAAAGGGCGGACGAGTCGAAACCAGACGAAGTACATCAGTCCAATTCTAAGGCCAATCCCCATCCGATTGCGGACCAATCGCTCTTGGAAACGACCGCTATTTATCAAAGCAAAACCTTGTTCCGACCTCCAACACAGGCATGATGTGCTGGAATTAGCTGTCAAGAGGTTGTGCCGTCGCCATTATATGTTCCTGCACATCGCACGCTGACGATGATACCACGAGAGGAATCGCCACTCCGTTGCCGTCGAGACACATGCTCTTCGATCGCGTTCATCTCATCCACCAGCTTCCGTCGGATGGGGAAAATTCGACTCAAACGAAGAACTCGGGAGACTATGTTGTAGCCCTAGATTAAAAGAGACAGCGCTAACGAAGGGAGTAATAAGAGAAAGAGGTGGAAGAAGGAAGAGAGTACGTCGCTTATCGAGAGATGACCTTCAAAGATGCCTGGCGGGGGAAAATAGCTTTTGAAGCGGCCAGAACTAACCCTTCAAAACTCCCTCGTGAAAATAAAGGCTGAGAAATATACTGTATAAGTACGTTTTGTAAAGATACCTGAAACTATGCACACGTTTAAAAACAGTGGCTTTAGAATGTCTGCTCTGGGAGTGATCGCTTTGTACACATAGATTAAATTGTTGTCAGATGTCGAAATCTGCTGTCGCAGGTGGTTCCAAAGCACTGGAACTTCCTTGGCGAAAGAGTGCGAGGTGGAAAGACCGAGAGAAAATAGTGCACGGACTGTCCTGCTTTCAGTGTTTACAGTTTGCGCGTTCTTTTATTAGTAATTGACCACGGCAAGCGGTGTGGGAGGTGACTACTCTTTGCCGACTCTGGCAGTGATTACCGCCGTCAATGAAACGGAAGCCTAAACCGAAGCGATTATAAGATCAGTGACTACGTAATTGCGCATACTGATTGATAAAAAAAGGCAATGACTACAACACTGCTACCTCTGCCTTCCCTATCAAACACATAGAAAATAAAAGGCGATGACACAAAGACGGTAATTTGTAGCACACGAGAGATGTTGATAACATGCATGGTGCGCATGCAACACTACCCGTAGCGTAGCCACATATTGACATGTGCCCATCAACCGTGTCTGATTTTAGGTATATTATATGAATATGTATTTTAATGGTATATTTATGAGCGATACGTTTTTAAGCGGTGTTTTATAAGCAAGGTATTGGGCGTCAGTTATCCGTACGCGAGTTTTTTAAGAACGTACAGAAAGAACATCCATACGGCAAAAGCATCCAAAGGGAACGAACATCCACCAATGGACCTTTTTTCTCGCTGGATCTTCTTTCCCGTGGGATGTGCTTTCCTGAAATCATACCAAAGGTGTCAACAGCGAAAACTTCAGAGCACTTTTTTTTTTTTTTTTTTTTTCCTTTTGGGAATGGCAAGAGTGCAGAAGTGTATCCTCCAGAATACGCTTCTACTCCCCCCCTCCCACTGCACCCACCGTACCCTTCACCGACCTAGAGTCACTGGACCTAAAGCTTAGGACACGTTTGTTGCTCGCTAGCAGATTAATAAGTGAAAGTTAGAAAAGTTCAGCCGGAAACTCTACGGACTATGCAACAGTTAGATGCTTCGGCGGAAAACCCACAAAGAAATCATCTGTACTGCCAATCCGTCACCCGACAATGAATCCCGACCGAACCCAGGCGCGTGACACACACCAAGAAACAGCCAATGCGAATACGGATCGGCGTCAAAACAGCCCCGTGCTCAGAACACCGCAGGGCCAATTCGACGTTATCTGCGGAGTTTCGCCCGGGTGCAGCATAGCCATCGTGCAGCCCCGAAGAATATCTTCCATGGGGAAACAATTTATATCCGAATTCTCGTCTCAGTGGGCGATTACTTGGCGCAGCATCGACCGTCCCGAACCTCCCTCCTCGTCGCGAACAGAGCACGCCAACTCAGCCACCCTAACGAAATAAATTCCACAAACCGTTGGACGCGAAACTCTGCACGGACTTCGACGCCGATGAACCCCGGGGGCTATATTGGAAATGGAGAGCTCGTAAAGATGTCAGCTCACTAGCGATGGGGGAGAGACGTCGGGAATAGATCAGGTGCGATTCGCGTCTAATCCGACAGCAACAAGAGGCACGAAAGCTGCCCGCAATTTTCGCACCAACTGTACCGATGTGCGAGGCGGTACCGCCGTCATCGCTATCGCAATAAACAGAAAGGCTCCGGAGAAGGGGATTTTCGATCGCCTTTCGGCACGGCGCGAGTAACAAAGGAAGCCAGCTCCGCTTGAGTAGACGCCGTTTCCAAACTCCTTCCGCGTGGGTGACGTTGGGAGATTGGTCTAGCGTGCTTAGAGAAGCACGGGTTGTCTTGAAATGCTGCTAATCGTGTATTGAAATACGCTTGTCGTAAGAAAGTCGAGATATCTAAACGAAAACTTGGGTGGATTTGTAAAGAAAGATCGGTAACGTAACCCGAGCGCCCTACATTCAAGCCTCGGAATGCCTGCGATACACGCTGCTTCTATTACAACGGGTCCTCTGTAAATTGGCCAATGGGCAATTGGAAAGGAGGGGGGGGGGTCAAACATGGGGTGTTCACCGGTGAAGGAAGTCATCCTGTGTACAAGCAGATGAAACACGGAGGCGGCTGAATAGGACGGCGGGCCGAAATGAGGGAGTCATTAAAGTGGTACGCTCTAGTGAGTTCGTTAGGAGCAGTCCAAGCACGGGAACACAGTTGACGAACGGCTGCATCGCTGCTGAGTGCATCCGGGGCTCTCCTTCCGCCCGATGGGAGAAGACTAGCGAGCGGGGGCTGCTGCTTCTGACGCTTTCAAGTGCATCGACCGCTTATTCACGGTCGTTACACGAACACTGACGACATGAGGTACGCGACGTGAAAAGTCTGCGTGAATTCGTTGCAGCAGACTTCGACCCTGCGACAACTCGCAATCTTGGTATTAGGAGGGAAGGGGCCACGACACTACATTGTACACCGAGGACGTCCATGTTCATGGATGCACAGTTTGAGAAAGCTGCACACGGATCCCTAACGCAGAAAACTAATGCAATTGACCATTTACTGTAATTTTAACGTTGCCTCAGCACGAAGGGTTCCCGTCCAGCATGCAACCTAAACGCGAACATTCAGTCCCGTCGACGGCAGGCCGGAAACAAGAGGGAAACGAGACCGCCAATCCATCACCGCAAGGCGAAAACAAACTACCCAACCCACGCACAAGAGAAGGGAACAAACACTCTTCTCCCCAACGAAGTGAGGAAATGAACACACTACGTCCGTTTTATCTTGTACAGCCCCAAATCAATTGCAAGTCGCTTAACTTTCATTTCCGGAGCTCGATTATCAATCGGCCTAGCAGTCAGTACGACACCGAGGAGTTGCCACAATCGAGCGGACATAAATCAGGACGCGTGCACACATCGTCGCCGGCTGATCCCACGTTCGATCTTCGATCCGTTGAGTTCAACTTCTTCTCCGCCCTTCTCTGCATATGGTATTGCAAGCACGACTGTAAAAGGTAACTAAACGCTTCCCTCGAGACTAAGTACGCACGGCTTGGCGGGCGGGCTCATCCGCCCAAAAGTGCACTTGAAACAAGCACTCTCGCTTCGCACTTAACACTAGCCAGCAATGCGATCGAGTCAACTGCTGCACTGATGGAGCCGGAACTCAAAAATGGATTCGATACATCGATATGGAAGTAGCGTGCAGACGCCTGGCGGGTAAAAACACTCAACGTCGAGTCTTAAGGCTGCCACTCTATTAGATGTCGCGAATATCACTGATTTTTTCACGGTGACTGTTCATGTCAACGATGCGTAAGAAGGTCGGGAAAATATGATGCCTCGCAAAATCTAAGTTAACCACCCTTAGCGATCGGCAGGCCATTAAATACAGCCAGCGTGTTCGAGCAAGTAGCGTAAAGTGCAGACTCGCATCCCAAGTCGGCGGCGATCGGAGCGAAGTCTTCTATGGTGCGCGCCACGTGAATTTCCCTTTATAGGGAAAAGATTTGCATAGCGACAACTGGTACGTCCGCCCACCACCCCCTACGCAACACGCAGAGACCACGACGAAGGATATCCTCGGCTCGATGGAAAATGGAAGCGCATTATGTCTCAGCCTCCGGCGGCGTGAGGTGGTGGTGCCGGGGAATCGATGACGCCACTCCACCCCGTTCATTACCACTGGAAAAGAAATTAACAGCGACCCGAAGGGATCCGCAGACATTATGCAAAGCGCTCTCATCGGACGGGCTCCAATAACGAAGGCAGCCATCAGCCAATTCGCCCACCGGGGCGGTCAGGCAACTGCGTTTCCAACCGTGGCCGAGAGACAGCAGGAAAATCAAGCTGAAAACCGGATGGAAAGCTTCTTGCATATGTTGCTCATTTCTTTCCAGTGACCGAACTGAAGCGGAGACCACAGCGTAAACTAAATGCGCACCGGTACCGGTCAACATCCCAACATTCCTTTCAACTGCACGTTTGTGTTTTCCACTCGTCCTGTCTTGCCGGTTTTTATCAACTGCCAGTGAATATACTTCAATCATGAAATGAAATTGGCTGACGTTATAGCGAGGTTGAGTGACAAAAAATCGATAAGCCAAGTCGATAACGGTCACCGGAAACCTCTCGTAGTGGAAGGAAGCCGGAACTTCAACTCGCGAGAAATTCCCGAAGCGGCGGCGGAGCACGTTAGAAAAACGATGTCGAAAACGTATTACACATGTCCCGCAAACGCAATTAGAAGACGAAGATACCCTTCTCGTCCGATATATTCATCAGACCAGCGACGTGATCTTTAGAATGGCATAGCAATATAATATAATAATATATATACTGAGCAGAAGCGTGCCATGAGTCATGAATGACTTCGACTAGAGATTTTGGGGTGAAAAAAAAAAAAAACTTTTCTGTCAAGCTGAAACTGTGAACAAACTTTTCTTCAACCGTGGAAAAAGTGTCCCCAACTTCCGTAACAAAGCTTTAAACGTTCCAAGCGCGGAAGAGTTGAAAATGCCGCATTGATGACACGAAGTGACGGGATGCGGGCGCTACACGGCCCTTTTGGTCGTTACAGGTTAGAGTGAGAAATCTCCGGAGCCAATGTAACAGCGTAAACCATCACTACCGACGTCGTCCACGCTACAATTCCTATCCAATATTCCCGCTTCAAACCCTCCGCGAGTGCCATATGCCCACTGCGCACATTAACCTACTCGTGCGTCGTAGAGTTCCACGCCGTGTACTAACGGGACGTCCCGGCCAAAAAGAAAGAACGGTAGCTTGGAAGAATACTGCGCAAACTAGAGCCAAACTGCCTGCGCACCGTGACTAAAATTAGAGTAACAGCAAAGGCGTCAGTTTTTGAATTCATTGAGCTCCTCACTCGCGATAAGTTAGCCTTTTGTTGAGGAAACCCTGTACCGCTAACGCAAAATGCACATTTTCCTTCGCCATGGACACAGTTGGTTCGATTGTTTGGGATTCCGTAACAACGGGTTCCTGCTGCGAATCCTCCATCTTGTACACGGAGAGTTTCATTCATAAGAGCGAGATAAGACGGTTGCCAAAATGCGAGCACGGGCGCAGTGGTCGTGTACCAGCGAAGGATCAAAGCTGAGGTCACGTCGTCAACTGATTCCTAGAATTACCTGATACCTTGATATTTCAAAGAGGAGGAACTAAAGCCTCAACGCATGTCGGAGTAGCGTCGAAAGGCGCAGGGGGAAGCATGGGGGGCACCTGATAGGGTCTATTGCACAACCTGATCGCCACCGTGAGGGCCTCAACGATCGATAAATAAAGTCTCCATTTTCTCCCCGCTAATCGCCCCTCTCATGACCTCGCTCATCATTCCGTTTGCTCGGCTTGTATTTCACTGCGCATGATCGACTAGTTAGTTTTAAGAAATGACTTCAACGAAATATGATGCAGCAATAGGCCATGAACGATGACGAGGTTCCGTTCAATCGAGAATTTCACACTGCATATGCTCGAACCGAATTGAGTTCCTAGCCATTTAGCACACACCTCAATCGGAATATAACTAGGGAGTGACTTTCGGGACCTTTCTCAGATCCGGGGGGAAAAATCGGGCGCTATTTTTAAAACTAATTCGGGGAGAAATCGGGCGATATTTGCGCCTTCGGGTGCTTTTGTTTCTCCTCTTGTCTATTTAGCGCTATGCAACTGCACCCGGATATACTTATTACACCTGAAGATGCTTTTGTCACTTTAAATGTTACACAAAGATGAAGTGTGCCTCATACCATTTAATAGCCCCCAGCTGCATAAACAGGCAATATTCACAACAGTGACATGTAATGGAAATGATATTTACAGTAATGGCATTTATCTGCATAACAATGTGCACGAGTGATATTTAGAATTCTTACAAGGTATTATTTACATGTACTATCTTCATTGTTCACAAATAGTATCATTTGCATCTTGAGGAGTTGCGATGACGTTTGTGAGCGCTCTGGACGCTGCACATATCGCTACTTCGTGAACGCCCTTTCAGCGTCGCAGCTGCCATTTGGTACGCACAGAATAGTTAGGGCAGCCTCTGACAAGTGCGGGTAGCATTGTCTCGCATCTTCCCAGTAGTTAGTCAGCAGGAAATCGGGGTTCTGAGGTGCATCTTCCATGAAATACGCTGAAATACTGCACCGTCTTTAGTGGGAACGTCAGTTTTCCGGGAAGAAATCGGGTATAACCCGAATTGGTCGGAGGTNNATCCGGGCCGAATCGGGTTTAACCCGAAAAAGTCACTCCCTAAATATAACACGTCGAACAGTCCCACATGAAAACGACCGAAGGAGAAAGAGTCGTCATAGAGAGAGAAAAACAGAGAGGGAGCAGACGAAACCTTCCAATATAGCGAGAAGCTACAACGTTCGAAGAGAATTCTGGCGCAAATACCACAAGGGTTCAACTCGGGGAGTAAACGTTTGCTCACGAAGGAAGGGCCGGGGAGGGAGGCCACGAACGAGCAGGTTGCTCGCCGCACGAACTACAACCCTGCCCTGCAACCATCGTGTACACAAACCACAGTCGCTGACGGCGCTTCCTCCTATTTTGTTTCACACTTACTGCAGATGAACGCGACATCCACTATAGAGCGGGCAATGCACAAGAAGACCAGATTCCAGTACCACGTATCCGCTTTAATAAGACATCCCGTGTGGAAGGAAGAGCCGTGCCCGGTACAAACAAAACAAAAATTTCCAGCTTAATACGTTTTGTCGTCTCTCACGTATCCACTGCTTGCGTAATTTTTTAACGGCTCACACTGGGGGCAGAACGCACAGCATTAGACTGAGTACCAGCTATCCCGAATGGTTCTCTAAAACAACTTCCCCTGCTCCATCGCCAAAACATAACAGCAAAGGCCCTCGACTTTCGGTCTTTGCGGCCAATGCCACACACGCGTGTTTCCTGTCGTCAATTCCTCCCCCACACGATTCGGTTCGTGGGTGGATATACCAATCGTTATCAATCGATCGCAGGCCCGCCGCCTTTGCCAAGTCCTAAAGACAGGGACCCGGGAAACGCACTCCACTTCCGCTTTCACTTCCACGCAGCCGCTACGTGTAGCAAGCCTTCCACATGAGAAGCTGTTATACTTTTGAAGTACGGGCAAATGGAAAGTCATTTTGTCCTCAAGGCACCCACCAGTCCCATCACGCACGGAGAAGTTTGCTACTTATGTTCAGTAGCTGCGACGCGGCATAGAGACACGGCGCTTGGAACTGCAGCAGGTGACATTTCAAGGGATAGCTAAAACATGCCACTCGTTAAAAGTACCTCGCCTGACAGGGTGTAAGTAAGACGAGATTGCCTATTGTGCCAGCTTATCATCGAGCCAAACCCGCTACGGATCTCTAGACTTCGTAAACCCGGCGCTTTAATACGCTCCAGAGACAGGCTCACAAACAAAGCCATCATCAAAAGTACTCGAAGTCGCTCTATTCACTCCAATACGCCAACACGCCACTGTGCAGCCGCTTCGTAATGAAATCAGTTCTTAGCACCACTGATTGCAGAACAGCCGTAATCGCATCATAGTGAAAACGAGACGTGTGACACAAGCAAGAGATAATTACCTTGCATAAGAGAAGATTAAGCGACGCACAGTCAACCTTAGCGAGCTGTACAGACGACATACAGAAAGGTAATTAAGTTCACACTACCTGAAGGTCAGTGCCACTAGGGGGAAAGGGCGAAAAAAAAGGGAGGGGGGGGGGCTGGATCAGAAACCACGCGGATTCCCAGATAATACAAATGGGTATCCACAGATAAATGCGATTTCTGCGCTTGCTGCAAAAAGTAATTAACCAGCACACTGGGCTTAATGAGAGGCCGTGCATCTGCACTTCCTTCCTGACCCGTTTCGAGCTACGCGTTTCCGAAATTGGGAGCATACCGACTCTGGTCGGGCCCTGCACTGGAGACATTACCACCGGACAATTACGAAAAAAAGAAAAGTTTATTTTCCCTTTACCTGCCTTGTCGTGCTCTATTACACCGTTCTGTACGCGAAGTGACGTACCTAGATAAATCTGCATCGGTTTCGAACAGTTCGTCGATTGTAAGGACGATGTTTTGGTCCCCCTTACACGCATTTCGAAGTTCAGTTTTAGATCCCTGCTTCTCACTTGAACCGAATAAAAGTTTACTTATAGTATAAAAAGTCGCTTATGACCTTCTTATTATTACTTCTGATTTGCAAAAAATTCATAGTTTGTTTCCACTTGAGCAACAAACGCCGTCACTGCTGTTACATACAAAATATCTGCCAAAGCTGAGCCCAAAAGGAGAGCCCAGGAGCCATTATTCGAGGGCCGTGTCATAAAACCTCGAGATGATCGGAAGGCCCCCGTTATAAAATTCTAGTTCTCTTTCTATTTCAAGCATTACGGTATGCAAATGGAGTACGGAAAGAATATCACCCTATTACCACAAAATGATGCATACAATAAAAAGTGTACGCACAACTGGTGCCATTAATGCGAAATAGTATGAAACAAATACGCGCCCGCGCGTACAGGGACTGGTGGAAAATTGTTCTTTTGAGCCAGCAGGCCCACAAATTTGTTTAGGAAAGTCCAATTACAGTACCTTGCATTGGAGCCACAAAAAAAAGTAGTATTCACCAATGAAATGTCTGACGAATAATGATATTTTTACGTTCAGCGGCACAAGAGAACGAATTAAAACATGGGTTAAACTCAGATATTTTTGATATCTCAAGAAAACTCTGCTCAAAGAACTCTTGAAGACTTAACCAGAAGTTATTGGTCATTTTGCAAAACTACTCTAGAAGTCCCAATCCAATGTGAAAGGCCTTAGAGTCATAATTTGCAGGGAATATTTTTAGTCTTTCCTTTGAAGGGATACAAACTTCACACGGTGCTTCCTCATGCCCTATTCATGCTGTAGAAATTTTATTGGCATCCGCCCAGTAAAAAAAAAAAAAAACACACTTAGAAGAACCAGCACAGCCGAAAACCCACGAATAATTGGGAGTGCATACACCAGTGAACGGTGTTCATGAGCTCATTAATTTCCAGCCATACAAGGACCAACGACAGTGTACAGCCTTTGGCTGTTTGAAGCCCTGTAAGTCAGATTAGCCCCTCGTCAACACCGCCAGATAATCAGGCTTTGTGGTAGTAGAAAATATAAAATGCCACCAGGACGGTGTCCATAACTGTGAGCTTTACTCATAGTGCAACAACAAATGCAGCTTTCTCGAACACGACAGAGCGATACATGAAACAGTGGTTCGAGTTTCAAAATATTAACCGTACCCTGCAGTGTTTAAAGGGCCAGCGACATCAAATTTTCCTTGGATTTTTTGCTTGAATATTGCGGGGGATAAAATATTAAACCTTCCCGCAAAGTTTCGCGCCGATTGGCCGAGTTGTTTCTTTATAAATGAAGCGCTGGGCGGTTGCTTCTTGCCCTCCAGGGGAGGAAGGCTGTGAGGTCAACGCTACTTTAACATGCTTGTCTCCCTGATGGTATAACATAGTACTGCCGTGCTGGTTTGCACATCAATTGAATTCATTTGTATATTGTTAAATAATTTTGATGAACTACAGTTTCTGACTAATAATTAAAGCCACTGACTCTCTTAATGATGTTGCTAAACTTTTCTACGATTAACTTACAAGCGATTCGCGCCTTCAAGCCACCCGGGCCAGAAATCCATAGCACGAGCACCGATCTCGTTTCCGCTTTGCTGTCTTGTTCTGTCCGCTTGTCAACGCATTTCGGCTAGAATACGGCGGCTCCCATGAATAAGTATTCGAAAAGACGAAAAGAGGAAAGGCATTGTTGAAGCTGCATTTAAAAATGACGATGGCGTTCCCAGCAGTAAGATTGATGCGTGTCATTTATTACCTTCAGGACTTTCACTGAAAATGAAAATCAAACAATTGACCCGCGAGATGTTATAGCTTCCAAAGGCACGACTGATGTTCATGTGGCTCAGCAGAGCCAGTTCCATGTAGCCTAACAAAGAGAATACACCATGCATGCACTGTGGTCTCCAACCTCCACACAGTACAAAGCAACCCAAAAGTGGCAGACATAATTTTGCATAAGCAACTAACAGCACACTGGCACCTCCACCACTGCTTCCTACCAGAGCTGAGTTCAGCGTTTTACAATGCTACAGTATCATTTCTTTGATCAGGGTAATAACCCAGTTTCCTTCACCAGCAAGCATAACAGATCTTATTAAGCAGCATGCAAACAGCCAGCAAGCTATGACAGCGTGCAATTTTTTTTCTTTTTTTTCCAAACTCAGTTCACACACAATTGAACCCTCGCCCACGACTGGTGCCACCTTCGTGCTGCCGCCCTGAATACGATTGCGTAAAGAGAAAGTTGGGTTTCTTGCCCTTTGAACTGTGAGAAAAGAGTCTTAGTCTGATTAACATGTTTCTAAAGGGGGACTTGTCTCCTTAAGTGGTGCAAACTTGCCAGAAGTGATATTCGTTATGCACACATGCACAAGAGTACCACATGACTCTCTCCTCAATTAGCTCATGTCACTGCATACCCATCATAAGAATCTTGATCCTGATATGGTAGCTACTGCTAAATAGAATATGTTGGGACGACAACCTGACAAAGTTTTGAAAGTCTGGGAATGTGTTCCGAAAATTACTGGCACTAAATTCCCCAGACCGCTTGCAAAAGAATATTCATCTCACTCTTTTATCGTCACTACTGCAGCGTTGATCGTGGAGGAAGCTCCCAAACTCGGTTGAATTTCCATGCCAATCAAATTGCGTTATCACCTCTCGGTTGCAATGCAAGTGAGATTTAAACCTGACATATTACATGTCAAATTAGACATGTTTAGCATTACACTTGTCAGTGAGTATCTCAGAGCCAACCTGGCAGTGCATTATATGACACCAATTGAAATGTTGTGTCATGTGCCACATATGGAGTTAGCTCATTGAGTAGGGATTCCGAGAGATCACTCTTTAAAAGCGTGTAGATCGTTGTCTTGCCATAGGAATACCAAAGTCTAGTTAGCAAAATGAGGAATGGGAGGAAGAAGAGGATTGAGCCCATAACTCATCGTAGAAAGAACTTTTTCAAGGTCAATACGGGTTCAAGAATGGACCCAGATGCATTCTTTAGGGCATTGTGAATTGTGTTTTTTCATTGAGTGCCATTATTTGGCACATGTATGGCAACCTGTTTACAGCTCCCTTGATCAGAATAAAATGTCTCAATCATCTTATCAAGTCTGTCCTCTTGAAATACACTAGTCCAATTTTGTCATCAATGTAGGATGTTTTCAAAGGTCCACACCAAAAGCCTGTTTGATCAAGGTCAACAAACAGGCGAACTGTGCTAATATTAAATCAACTTAAGTGAACAGCTCAAACTGTCTCCTAAAGTTCGATATGTACATCAACTTTCTTGTTCTAAATCCCTACACCCCGTACAGCAGCCCGTCATTGAAGTCTTGAATAAATTCTCACGAGCTCACAGGGGTATACCAAGGTGTACGAGGTTAAGGGAAGGAATTCTATGAAGTGCATAAAAGCATCGGACATAGTTCTTAAACACATCTAATCCCAAAGTCTCCACGCAACTAGTAGGGTGATGCAGTGCATTCGCTCTCACCAAATTTTTAGCAAGATTACAGAATAAAAAAAAAAAAAAAAACATACCATAGACACAGGGAGACAAAAAATAGTTTGTTATCGCACCCTGTTTTGATGATACAAGCTGGCCAAACCTGAGCATGTTGTGTCACAGTTCAGCCCAACGCCCCAAGTCGCGGGCTGTAGAAACCGGATAATGCAGTGAGTAAGAACCTTTGGCACAGAACGCAAATGTTGAGTATGAGTTGCCAAACCAAAGTTTTATGCCACGAAGGGTCAGTGTGCGATATTTGTGGAGGCTCTGGAAATGTGTTCACAGAGTCTCCATTTTTAAGCTACTGCCATAAAAATACTTTGTGGTTAGTGAAATACCCAACATTCCTTCTCAAACAAAAAATTGTGCACCAAAAGCCTGGCTGCAAGGCACAGTAATAAATTAGCGTCAACTCGAAGAAAGTTCAGAAAATGACATCCCAATAAGCAAGCACTACGTTACAACGCACACTCGTGAATGCGGCCAATCTATGTTCTGTTCGCCCAGAAGAAGCCCCGTCTGTGCAAAATTTTGGCAGCTTCCAAACCAGAGCCATTTTGCTCTGATTTGTGTTCCACCAGATTTTTTTACTCTTCTGTGTTGTTTATGTTCTGCAATGTACATCTGTGGTAGGCACAGAGTAAATAATATGCCTACTTTAACTAAGTATCAGAAATAGGCTAAATCACAGAGTACAAGCACAATGTTAAGAATGCCTGATGGGTGATTCCACCGAAAACCGAGGTTATTTCGTAGTCGTTCATATATCGCTACTTCAAGGGATTCGTGAGCGCCAACTACGCTGTCCAGGATTTTTTTTTCTTTCCACGTTCAATGACCATCGTCCTGGCAAGCAACAGCCGAGCTCTTGCTGTCTTGTGAAAAAACACTATATTTTTAAATGCCGAAGTCACACTTTCATGCAAAAAAGGCAACATCAAGTAAACATTGTACAGACACCATTGCGTGCATAGGCATATAATGCACATTATTATGTTCATCTTTAAAACATCTTTCTGTTGGTAATCATTTCTTCTGCATGAACAAATGTGCACACATTTGGCCTATGTTTAAAAGATGAATCACAAAATTAATGTAATTGGAAAGCTTCTGGATAAAAAAAAACATGCAGTGATTCTTTATGTTCCCAAGGAACCCTTTCAGAATCACCAGGAAAAAAAAAAAATTAAGGGTAATTTCAGATCGCCTGAGACGTTGCGATTTTTTAAGCGACAGTGGTCGGCGCACCCAACCAGGCTCTTCGAGAGACCTCTCCCCACGCAACCAATGAGCAAAACAAACAGTGGCAGCCCATGTGTATTGGAGAAAAAACTGTGTCTATTGTTTTTGGTTCACAGGTTTGGTACATCTTTGACTGACTGATGTGGACATCTGGATTCTGTGCCAGACATAATTAGAATGACGTCATAGCAATGGGTGAACATCCCTCCACTCTTCGAGTTTCCTGTGGCTGAGTACATTTACTGAGAAGTGCAGTAGTTTCAAATTTTCCGCTTTCTCAGACATAGTGGTGGTATACTGACTTGCATTCTGTATTGTTCCAGGAGAGCAAAAATTATATGTTGCTGCTGTGTTTAACGACTCCTCCGACACCGTCTAAGGTGTTCTTGTTATGCTTGCATTACGTACCAACAACAACAGATACTTTAATGATGATCACATGCGGTATTCCAATGTGCCAGGGACGATAGCCTACCCCATTGCAATATGTCTGAATATGAAAAATTATAGTGATGAGAAAACTAACGATTGAGTTAAGTCTCACCTAGTAGGGTTGATATTGGTTTTTAAAATGTGAGCTTGCACTATCAGACATATACGCTACACTGTCGTAGAGTAGATCATTCTCTCCATCGTGTTTCGTGGAATTTGGACAGGAAGAGCAATGTCTCTGCGCTTTAGTGGTGATTGTCATCCGAAACGACACTGTAGCTTTGTCACATCGAATGTGGTTACAACGCATGTAAATATCGAACCTTGCATTTTTTGCCAATGGTAGCTCTTTACTACCTTTGGCAGTATAACAGTGTAAAACTACAATTCTCCAGAACAGCTGTACGGAGCACCCCAAAGAAGCAAAGCCCCGGATCCACCCAACTAGTGAGTGATCTCTAGGCACAGCCTGCGAGACTCGTCAAGACGGAAATCACTAACTTGTTCCAGATGGACTCACGACAGCAGAACTTCAGGGAGGTACTGTATAAGTGATTAAATTTGCAGGCAAAATAATTAGCGAAATCGCGAGAAGCCTGCATCAGGATATTATTCGCCTAACCTTGAATATGTGATGCCGCCGTGCGTCGACCCCGCACAAGGCGTCTTTGGGGCTTTCCACCTTAAACTAACAAAAGGACAACTCTGAACAAGTACCTGACCCATTTCATTTCTTAAGCCTTGAATCACGGGACGCCAACATCCGCATGGGGTTCATGAAAGCTGGACTGTTAACTCCTCTCACAGCGGAGTAGAACTGAAACTGCAGTAGAACAGCGTAATAAACCGCATACATAAGATGTCTCAGCGTCCTCGGCCTTATTCCTTTCTCGTATTTTTCTGTTATTCCTTCGAATATTTCGCGGGACTTCGCGAAAAAAAGAGCCCTCGCAAATTTCGTGAAAATTATTACTGATGCAGTATATGACATAACATCGGGCCTATCAGGTACAACAGTGTGGATCACTGGGTACCACAAGAATCGTCGTAATTTCAAGGGCGCAGTGATGCTTGAAGGTTAGCCCGTCTGATTTCTCCAAAACCGTAAAGCCATGGGAGACAGGCATTAGTTACGACGGAATACCGTTACAACGGAATGTGTGTGTGAAAAATGGTGGTGCTAGTTTATTCAAGATTTTGTAATTCATTTGAAGCAACGCAGAAAGGCCTCCTTCGGAAGCGCCATACTGAAGGGCCCAGTAGGGCGTGCCCACCAGCGTCACTTAGAAAAATCCCTGCATTTCTGGCGATCTGAAATTACCCCTTTTCTTAGTTTTCTTTTTTTTTCCCCTGGTGATTCTGAAAGGGTTCCCTGAGAACATATAGAAAAATCACTGCATCTTTTTTTATGTTTTTTTTTTTTATGCAGAAGCTTCCCAATTACGTGAATTTTGTGATTCTTCTTTTAAACATCGGGCAAACGTGTGCGCATCAGTTCATGCAGAAAAATGGAATGGATACGAACAGAAAGATCTTTTAAAAACAAGCAATGATATGCATTACATGCTTGTGCGTGCAATGGTGTGTGTACAATGTTTACTCGAAATGTTGCCTGCTTTGCATTCAATCGAGACATTGGCCTTAAAAAAAATAGTGGCTCAGCATAAGACAATAAAAGCTCGCCTGTTGTTTTCCAGGACAATGGTCATTGCATAAAAATTTCAATTCTGGAGAGCACAGTTGGCACTTATAAACCCTTCGAAGTAGCGATGCATGAATGACACGAAAAAAACCTTGTTTTCTTCACCCACTCCCCCTCCAAAAGGGATTGAGCTAGGAAAGTAAAAGTAGGCCCATTTTTCATCATTCACAAACATTTACCAAATATATTTTTTTCTGGGTTGTTCAAATTTCGGTGGAATCACCCAAATATAAAATGGCTTCAGTTCAATGAATCCAGTGCAAGCACCCCAAGGACAGCAATCACAAGATCTTGTTCGATGAACCCTCGTATTGTATTTAACACATTGTCTAATATATATACCGAAATACTTAAGATCGTGTTGCACTAAAATCTGGTGCACTACCCAGATTCATGCATAGCCACCGCACCTCAACATAACCTACAGTGACAAGTCCGATTCATTATCCGTGCTATTATGACGGAAATTTGTAAGCAGTACAAGTTCCTGTCTAGATACACTTTTTAGATGACAACACAACAACTTGCCCTGTCACAATAGAATTCGAGCTTATATTGATCCTACAGACACTGCTTAATCCTTAAGATCTGAAAACAGCTCTTAACAAAGACAAAAACGTGCTCCTAAGGAATAAAAGTTGCACGAAGTAAGCACTTGCACAGATGCCTTGTACTGAAACATCCTCTAGAATTCTTTATTCCCAGTATGAAGCAAACGTAACCCCCCCAAAAAATAATAAATAAATAAAAATAGGAAAGACAATGCAACAAAGAAGAATTCATCACTGCTACTTTCCTGAGATCTACTTATCTACTCAAATTACACATGAACACTAAGGACCTGTGCGAGCAGAACATGTTTTGATCAATAACTTTAAACGAAAATTGGAGACAGTATGGAATTTCAAACTGCCTGCACGTGTAGGTTTTATCAACTCACCTAATAATCCCATAAACCACATCACCAGCTCGCTGTCACACCATGAAGTTGGCAAGAAATAAGATAAATGAAAAGTAGATGGAACAGCAACATGATTACAAAGTAATGTCAATTATTACTTACTCGCTGCACAAAACTGAAACAGCTGATAGACAAAATCGTTTTTCTTTCTTCAACTAGCCAATGGAAACGCTATCACTGATGTGGTGCTTGACATGAAGTATTGGAAGACAGGGCTACCCAAATTATCATGTTACCCCGTAAAATACAGATCAATCGTCTTCTATTCAATATTAAAAGACTCATTCCCATCTGTCCAATCCCACCCTTCAAACCTTCTGCATCTCTATGGTCTCCCAAACATGGCAATGCTTCTTTTCTCAGCCCCACTTTCTCACATATCCCTACAAGTGATGCTATTTGTGAAGCTCTCCTAGGGTGAAGCAACAATAAAAAACAAAGTTTCAGTTACAGAGAAGCAATATTTGAAATAAGTAGGCAAATGAGCAGGAATAAAGTCCAGTCTTTCAAACATTTGAATCACAAGTTGCTGCAAACGGCTGCCACGGCAATGCACCCACACAGCCACAAATGCACGTGCGAAGGAATGCTCGTAATAATCGCGCCATAGTGGCGACTACAAAGAACAGCGTCTTGAGACTATCATCAAACCTGAGTGCAAGACAGGAATTTACAGAGCTTCTAAGGAACAGTGACACAAGAAGAAACTGCAAACAAGTAAAGCACTGGCAATGCTACATTCTTCAAATGATGTTCACGAGCTTAGACCGAAAGGAAGAGGCCAGAAAGCACAACGATTCGGGGATGAGACAATATGTGCGGCCTGAAATTCCAGACTGCTACATGCAACAGCGACGCTAAGAGAAAGAAACTTTCCCAGCTGACACACTGGAATAGGCTAGCAAAGTAAGAAGGGTCTTCCCTAGTCTGTAGGCAACTATACGATTGAACTACAGAAGCTTCCACCTGCAACAGAAGGCTGAAGGAAACAGACATGCCATTTTCAACAAATGGCTGAGGGCATTATCTTTTTGCCTTCATACTGACATTTTGAGTAAAATGTCAAGGAGCAATAAACTATTGGCAAGCAAATAACTCTGCATGAGACAGCCCAAGCAAGTCGCAGCAGCATCCTCCGTCAGAACAGAGTACACAGACGTGTACTGCACAATGAGGTCTTATAATAATGTTAGAAAAAAATAAATAAACAAGGAAAGAAATGGACCTGTACGGTGTACCGTAATGACAATTTAAAACAAAATTAAGGCTTGCTCAACAATTGAAGGAATAAATGAAGTCCTAAATAATGACAGAAAATGCAAGAGTAAATAAATTTGAATAGAAGAGCATGAAATGCTTACGATTCCCATTCCCAGCTATGGGTGGCCTCTGCTGAAATGTTTTACAAATCATGTTTAATTCCCAAAAGCTACACAGCTGCAAAACACCTGATTACAGAAGACAGCACTGTGCAGTGACACTGCTGTACATTACTGCTCCGCAAGATGGGAATCATAAAAAGCGTGTTCTCATTAAAGGGGTCTGGAAGACACTATTATTAGTTGACACAGTGCCAAATTTCCAGATGCTGCTTAGGAAGTGAGAAAAACGGTACTTCAACAGAAGCACGTGAAAGTAACCAGGTCACCACTCTAACAGCCACAGAGTAGACGTGCATGGCAGAATGAATGCATTAGAAAGAAATGGAAATGCAACACTCAAACCCATGGCTTTAATCTTCGGCGAAGAAACAGCAGAGGGTAGCTCTTCAAGCACCATAAGCACAGATGGAGAGGCACTACATACACTACCACTTCCAAAACACTGGAAGACTCAACTTCACAAGCTATTTGCAATACACCCTAAGATGTTGATGAGCAAATTAGCAGCAGCAGTGCATCTCGTTTCCAATGACACCAAAAAAGAAAGCTCTCAAAACATGCACACACAATGGACAAGAAAATGAAAGAGCCCTTAATGGAAATCTATCCAAGTCTAGCAGGTAACACCAAGAGCACTCGAAATTCCTTTCATGTGCAACAAGAAAAGGCAAAGGCTTTGACGAAGCTAGGAAATGTAAACATCAGACCTCCTGACTTTGCGAATGTTCGAGTGGCACATCTAAAAGGAGTATGCTCAGGCCGAGCATGGCTGGCACAACGTTCACCAAATGCAGAGGCAAGGTAGCCAAACATTAACCAAAAACTAAGTGCTGCATCACAGAACCTTCGAGGAAAATGTCACAAAACAGTCCAGTTTTGAACAATACCTGCACAAGAGTGCACTAAACGAGTCTCCAAGCAGACAATATGAGCCCAGTACAACATTGCTGCACACTGAACAACTTATCAACTTATGAACCCACCACAAAAATTTAGGCTTATCAACTTGTAACCACTCCTTCAGCCGGTGTAGCCCATACCCCAGTCATAGATGGAAATCTTGTGTCCCTTTATCTGGCAACAAGTTCGTGGTGCTCTCTTCCAGAGCACCAGTAAATGCCACTCGGGAACAGTGACGACTGCTGAGATTGTTCACACACTTAGTATACAGGAAAACTGCTTGCCGATTTCGTTACTCCTCTCTTTACTAAGGTTTCACATGCTCTTTTTCGTCTGTCAAATAATATGGGATGCAATCACCACCTCCAGCGAAACGGGTAAGAAACAGGATAAGGCTAATAGCCAACGCAATCTACGAATAAAGTAGTCACTCGATATCGGTGATCAATATTTTGAAATACTGCAATAAAGTATACAAAACTATAAAAAGTACCATACAGTAGGTGCAAGGGTATTGTCTCTTTTAATACATTCTCTTATTCTTGGAATAGTGCCACCAAGATTAAGCATTCAATCAATAAAATCAAATTTTGCAGAACTCATTCAAAGGCAAGTGTGCATTCCAAACATTGATACTAAAAAGCCATGGAACTTTGAGGGGATGTGGAACTTTCGCACTTCATGTGACAGAGTTTACTGTTGACACACCTTAGTGTTTCCGGTCCCCACACGTATTCTTTCTCCGGCGCCACCAGGCAGATCCCACGAAGCACAAGAACGAACCCACACCATTTAACTATGACTGCAATGCTATACGGTCAGTTAACATGCAAAAGAATCACTACACTTAACATTAAAGTGAGACCAAATAGTGTACATATGACCCTACCCCTGCTGTGCTTCAAACCGACACACAACACAATCCTTGAGAGCGATATCGTACCTCACACTTAGTGATGTACTACTCTTAACGCTGTAAACTGAAGTAAATGTAAAGTACGCAAGTTAAACAGTGGTGCACCGTCACAGAAGAAAGTTGCTGCTGTTTTTAATCGGTGTGTCATTTCAATGCTTTTTGAGTGTAGCCCAGAGTCAAGCAAGCAGGTAACTCAGGCATTGCGCTTAGGAGCTGCTGCACATGCCCTTGAAAAGCACAAGGCACTGCTCCTCTGATACATTTACATGTACGAAGAATGCGTCTTTTCAAGTACGACAGCACATGGGCGCCGTTGAGGGGGGGCAAGGGGGCGCACTTGGGGGGGGGGGGGGGGGGGGGGGGGGGGGGGGGGGGGGGGGGGGGGGGGGGGGGGGGG
>JARGYV010084259.1:6106-30816 GCA_029532675.1 Ornithodoros moubata
AAAAAAAAAAGAGAAAAGAAATAGAGTAATAAAAAAACACACACACACACACACCGTGACAGCCAGTTTCAATTCGCGGCCGAACACGTCCCGAAGTCTGTCGCTTGCAAATCCCATTGAAATAGATATCGTCAATCTTTCGGGACACAGCATCGCCACTGTTTGGCTTCATTCAGACGAAGCACAGAAGGAGGTAAAATTAAATTCCACGGCTGGCCAATGTGTGCTGGCAAATACTAGAATGCACGCAACTGAAACGAATGGCCTTTCCCTTCACGGGATGTTTCGCAATGGCGTGGCACCCGCACTGCCTTGATTTATTTGCGCATTTTTCTGAGAAGCAGAAATGGATTTGCCACAGTTTCATTTCTGGAAGAAAATCGGTGTGGCAAATAGCGTTACCTATTTATGCTCATACGTTTCCAGGTGAGGCAGCACATTCTCCTTTTTGTCTTGCGTTTCAAAATCGAACAGGGTTCGATAATTTCGCTCGCTTGTCGGTCAGCTTTGGATGTGTCACACTCTAAAAACAGCACTTGACAGCGGAACATGTTGAGAACCAATCATAACCCAAAATGATGTCATTCGCGCAGCTGATAGGTCAAGAACGGTTGATGGGCTTGGGTGAGTTTTCTGGCACCAGTGCAGTTACGTTCAGGTGTACCAAAAAGATGTACGCCTATTACATTTTGCGAATCAGGTCATTGAAAGGTGTTCTGAAGGGTGATTGGGCCTCACCATGGCTGTATAACAATGTAGAAACTACACTCTAAAAACGGAACTTCACCGCATAACGCAGCGTAAACCAATCCCCAGTCAGAATGATATTGTTCGCCCGGGGGATTCGTAAAAAAACTGTGAGCGTACGCCTTTTTATGTCACTTATCATAACGGCATAAGAGACACAAAAAGGCGTACGCCCACCGCTTTTGACGAATCCAAGGTGATTCAAAGAAAATCAAAATAGAGCAATGAAACTGACTCCCGTTTCTTTCTTTCTTGCATATTACGAACCGCGGCGAGCAGTGGAAGCGGAGAGAGAAGAGAAATAAGGAGACAAACGTGCGCCTCCGAAAAGCCGTCTAATAAAAGAGCCATCATGATCACCTCCTAATTTCAGCGTGCGTGCAACACCTCGTATAAGAAGAGGGCATATTTTTTCAATATTTAACCCTCTGAAAAGGGGGTATCCAGAAGGTGCCAGAGTTTTCATTACATCCCGGATCAAAGGCTTGGATAATAAGGTCTGCCCTACTTTTCAAAGCACAGCGGGTGTTTGTTGCCCCAGATTAAAAGGAGCTTCCTATCACGGTTATTTACAACGTTGCTTCCAATATTATTCGGGCGATTCCGTAGAATACAATCAGCAACGTGCTTGGGAACCCGTTGCCTTTTGTTTTCTTGACCTCTCTGATACGTAATTACCAGACGTTGTCGCGCAGGCGAGTCACTGAAGTCAATCACAAACCAGCAGCGTTGTTCTTCCAAATGATCAGCGCGGAAAACTTATACGCTGCCGTCTGCAGTTCGCCTGCAGATTAATGCAGGAAACCAGAGAGGCCACAATATTACAAGGATCGCAACGAAACAGCACACAAAAACGAGACACCAGCATGGAAATTACCGTGCGGATTACTGGAGAGTATTCATATACGAGTGACTACTGGCTGCAACTCCGTGTGTAAGCCCGTCTGCTGACTGTTTATGGTGTGTTAAAGACAACAAACTCTGAATAATGATTGATTCCTGCTGTGAATTTCTCTATTTTTTTAGGCTGGCACTTCTGAATGCACTGAAGTCGCAGTATGAAATTTGTTATGTTCTGCTTTAAGCAATTTTATTTGTCACGTTGCTTGCATTCCCTTCTGCGAACTCTTGTCCTCAATGCTGATTTGACGTCACAACTCAAGAACCTTGACTGTGGCAGATAAGAGCGCGCTCCAACGGCGACGTTGTGCTTCACACTGAGCATGTCCATACAGGATGTCTATTCAGTGAAAAGAAAAGGTGGGTACTAGTTGAATAGTATCATCAGGAAGCTATTCATCCTGGCCCGAATTATATGAACTTCTCAGAACTCCGCGGAGCGCAGTCGTGGCCCCCAAATAGCAAGGACTCAAGATAGAGGTATAGACAGGTATATTGACTGTCGGCTGAGCAGCAGTTCCCGAAGTCATTTCTGGAAACTTTGCGGTTCACACATACTGTTCCCATTTACTCGTTCTCTTCTATCACGTTTCTCCAGTCCTACGATAACCGTTCCACTCCACATTACTCAGGCAACGTTTTTAGTGGAACCGTTCACGGCGGTAGCCGTGGTTTTCAACCGTGGTTCTCAAGCCTGGAGTTTCAACAACCAGGCTTCGCTCTCTGAAGTGAGATACGAATACGTAGGCATTTGAAGATAGCATATATGATAGAATTATCATGAAGTAATGGTATAGTATACTCATTAATCTTCAGATGAAGTTCTAGTCCAGTGAGGACTATAAAGAGATACATGTTTGAAAAATCCTCACATCCTCATCTTGCCTATATTACTCCCACAGAAATGGTGTAGCGATTTGCCGTATTGGCGAACAATAGCTCCATGTCATCATCATTCCCGTATTCAGGTGTGCGCGTATTCTTAGAGATCAATTCTGTATACAAGGCATCAGGAACCGACACAAAGCTTCGAATAAAGGTTTTAATTAGTTCAAATTAAGTTTATTAGATCTTGCTAAACTAGAGTATAGACTTCCTTTTTCTCGGACCCTTCACTCTAAAAACAGAACTTCACCGCATAACACGGCGATGACCAATCGCCGTTCCGAATGATACCTTTTAGCGACGCCACTTGCTCAAAACGGTGGGCGTACGCCCACCGTTTCCAGCAAATAGGGTTAGTAAAGGATCTCATTCGGAATAGCGATTGGTCATCGCCGTGTTATGTGGTGAAGTTCTGTTTTTAGAGTGTTGTGCTAAACTTGTGATGAGTGCTGCTACTTTGTTTAGAGTACTCTGCACCGGTCTTGAGACGTCAGAGAAGGGAGCGGGACATTAATCATGCCCAAAATACGAAAACACGAGTATAACGTAATAACATTAATGTGAAAAGGAAACATCTGAAGCCGTGCACGAAAAGATTACGTTTGTGCGTAAGAAACTGAAGCAGAATATGATTAAGAGCGGTCAGGAAGTGACCATGATCGGTGATGGAAACAATACCGGGTGGATGATCGTTCCATTCCGATGCTGATCGCCGGAAGAAGCAATTAGAAAGTAATCCATACTGAAGAAACCCAAGACGAGGAACATAAAGAAGGGGACAATCACCAACAAGAGCTTTCCCGTGATCCTTGCGTCGGGATGCTTGCTTCCTAGCAATTCTCTCAGGAAGTAGGAAACGATCTTGTATGAGGGCGTTGTACATGAAGCATCGGCATGTGGTCCACACGACGTGAAACAAAACGCGCAAAAGTATTATACGAATCACCGAGAGCAGGTGAACGATAGGAACTAATGAAATAGGAACAACCGATAAATCTCCCGCCGTCTGGAAATTTTTAAGTCTGGGAGCTCTTCACGGTTTTTCAAGAGCGTGTCACTGGTTCTCGATGCGTAGTCGAGGAAAATGAAGACGACGGATGCCTGTCAGAAGGTAAAGTTGACAAGAACTCTGAGCGAAACAGGTTTACCCTAGCCTGTTACATGTTAAAATCCACAGCAGCCACCGTGAACACACACAGACAGAACAGGACACACACTACTGCTGACTCTCAACTAACAAATTTAATTCCACCTTGCACATAAAATACATTTACGAAAAAAAGGAGGCGGGGCAACGCTTGTCCAATCAAACTAGCCTCAAACTTACTCTAGACTCGAGCGTATGAAGGACAACAAGGCCATCGTCTCAGATGGGAAGGAGAGTGATGCATGTGACGTTGGATGCATTCCCAAAGGCACAATTTACGTGTGAAAGGATATTGATGACGTGAGTGCTCTCGTATAAACTGGGAATAGAATGAAGTCCGAAGTATTTGCAGAATTCGACACGTTCTACTGGCGTACCACAGGCTGAGTAAACAACCGGGGACAAAGATCGCCTCCTAGTAAATCGAACGGGTTTGCATTTTGAGAAGTTGGGACACGTATCTCGCCTTGTGCACCATCGACGAATTCCAGTGAGATCATTCTGTAGTGACCAGCCGTCATCATCGAAAGAAAATTTGCAATAAATGACGCAGTTGTCCTTGATAAGTCGTTCTTTAGGTGAGATGCAATGAGGTTGGTCACTGATGTAAATATGAAACCACAGTGGACTAAAATACACCGATGTAAAGGAGACGAAAGAAGAAAGTGCGTTATTCACGGGAATGAACTGATTGCGATCTGCCAATACAAACAAACAAACAGAAACACTAATTCATCTATAACGAGGAGGTCGAAAATTGGCGAGGAAAGACATGTGAAGAGAAGATGAAGGCAGAAGAAGAAGAAAATGAATGAAGCAGAAGAAGCTGGCAATAAGACGGACATATGGTATCTTAACAAATGAGCAGGGAACCGAAGCTCAGCTTGGTGAACATGATAACGCTCGCTATTTTACTCTTCAAAAACCTTCGCTGCATAGCACCATGACTGTCCATTTTCATTCACAAAAGTTTATATTATCCTGAATGGCTATTGGATGTCACCGTGCTTTGCGGTGAAGTACTGCTTGAAGAATAATACATGAGAGCTCAGAAGTGCAATTGAAAGGAATACAGTGAATGATGTACCCGGACATCGGTCAATCCCCCGCGAGGTATGCGTGCAACCCGACATTTAACGCTCCATGTTGGGTGGTATTGCATGGGGCTGGGTTCTGGTGACGCTGCGTGTCTACATCCCAGACAACCACAACTGCATATCCTAATTTCACCCGAACGTCAACGTCCTACTTGGGATATCTATGTAACATACATACAACATCAGAAAATGGATATTTCTTAAGAGATATCCCTGCGATGTCCAAGAAACTCTGGAAAAAAGATATCCGCTTATCGTCCATCCCGTAACATCCCACCAATATCCAACACATATTTCTAATGGAGACAACTTAGACTTACAGTTTGCAATGCAAAGAGACAATGTTATAGTCAACAGAAAACACATATCATAACATTTAAATATTCGATTCGAAAGAAAATAACTTTATTTCACCATATTCACCGCTCCTCACACCTGACAGCGCTTCTATGCACACCCCCACACCAGCTTCTTTGTGTGGAGGTGGCACCGAAATGAATTGACGACTGAAGTATAAGTGGAAGTATCTGTTCCTGTGCATGCACAGCGCTACGTGTGTGCAGCGGCGACAAATTACTTTTAAGATTAATACTCTTAAATCTTCTTGGTCTGGCCCATCTTACAGCTTGCAATCTCATTGCTTTCTTTGCTAGTCCCATGTTTTACGAAATAAAGAACTTAGAGGAGCAGCAACGTTGTGCAAGCACATTTGAAATATATGTACATTCTACAGGGTAAACGGGGTGGAGAGGGAGCAATCAATGTTAGTGCATCCAAACTGCATCCTTATTGTGTCCCTGCTGAGTTCACGCGACGTCTCGGAGCAGTCCAATTGCGCATATTTTTCGCTTGATTGTCGGACGCTCTAGATATTGTTTGCGGATCTAGTGCGTACGTCCGCAGGACGAGTCGAGCGTCCCGATGTCTACGTCCGTGGGACAGCTATCGGCACTTTGTGGCTGTGTGGGTAAATCCAGAACCCGTCCATAACTCATTCGCTCCAGCATTCCCGGGACGTCAAAAAACGTGTTCTTGTCCTGATTCTGACGGTAGTATGGACGCCCAGGAGACGTAATTTCGATAGAACTCGTATTTCTGAGGGACGTTCCATGTGTCACGATGCGTACGTCTGCGGAACGTCTAGGGGCGGGTTTTGGTTATGTGAGATCTCGCAAAGTTTCTGCAGTCTACGCTAGAGGGGACTATGGTTACATCCACGGTCGCATCCCACTTCACGTGCTTACTGCCAACTAATCTTGCTAGATAATCTTCACTTTTGCTAGAATCTCTACTAACAGGAACTTCGACGTCTGTACACAAAAGGTGTCTCACCTTTTTTGAAGCGCGACGGCCAACCCTAGTTCACAATATTGGGCGTGGCGCATTATCACGATCGGGTTCAATGTAGACTGGTCGTATTCATGAGTACACAAATCATGTCTATGTGAGTCACAACGCTAGTGAGGACCCTGAGGTGCTTTTACAGCCTCTGCTACACTGTTATATGTGCTTACAGTGCTTAGATTTGTTGAAAACCTTATGGGAGGAGCATACGTGGACCATTTTTTCTTGTCCAAGTATGCTTCACCCATAAGGTTTTCACCAAGTCTATGCAGTGGAAAATATAACTCTGTTTGACAGTTGGTGCTAAGTGCACTACCTTTTCCCACGCAAACCAAAAGAAAAATAACGGTATAACGTATGAGGTTTTAAAATACAACGCAGGAATACAGCGGAAAAGGGTCAGCTCGTTTCTGCAAACCAGTGCTGCCACAGTTGCTGCCACCACAGTGCTGCCACATGAATCACAGTTCACCTCGTGACAACATTTTTCGAATTTTTTAGCGATGGGATTTGTCAGATATTTAACTGATCCGATCGCGTGACATTTTCGATCTGCTGACGATGACCGTATTTACTATATAGGACACAGGATGGCAATGTACTACTAGCCTAACTGATGCGGGTAACATTTTCACCGTTGGCAGATCTATGAATTACCCGCAGTGAAAAAGTGACAATCATTTTAAATGACAGACGCCACAGATTACTTGGATTAGTGTAAGTGCGCGTGCATAACTTCTTATATCTGAGAATGACTTTGATCGGAAGGCGACATGCCAGAGTCGAGCAGAGGTATAAAATGAATGTACATTAATGTTACGGGGAACGCTATTCCCCGAGTCGGTGGAAATGGATAATGAACGACACGACAATTAAGGCTTCAGCAAATGAAGGCTTTATATGTAGGGTTCTTTGTTTTCAGGTAAAACCCGAACATGCCCGGTATTTACACCACGAATGCGGGTTCGAAGGATTGGGTTCAACCCGCTTCTTTCCCGGAAGTCTTGAGCAAATTTGTGTACCGTGCTAGATTGTTCGCTTTCCGCAGAGGTCTGGAATGAACGATGAATTCTTCGGCGTGCAATCAATAATGTGTGTCAATGAATATCTGTGTGAATAAACCTGCAAAAATTGTTGTGTTGTAGAGTATACAGTTATGAACCGATCAGTGTGTCATTGTAGGTCAAGCACCCGATTTCTCCAAGAATTCCTGGGAAAAAAATTGCACCCGAATTTTAAAGTTCATAAAACCAGAAAACGAAGTACCCTATTTATATTAACAGGTGAAAAAGGGGTGAGCAAGTTCACAGGAGGAAGGTGCCGAAGAAAATGAAACGAGGTCACGTTGGGTTAATGAGGTCAGACAGTGAACCAGCGATGACAATGGAGGACTGACTGATACAACTAAGACTGTGGTTTATAGGCTCATGATAGATGATTCGAGCAGCGTTCCAGAAAGGTCCTAAATTGAGTTTTCGGCTCTGTTCTAAAACCCCTCGTTATAGCTTGGGGGAACATTGCTAAAATCGTCTATCATCGCCCACACTCTTGGTTGTATCAGTAAGGCCTTTATTGCAACGTGACCTCATTCGCGTTTCTTCGGCGCCTTCCTTCTTTAGCCTCACCCCCTCCTTTCTAAGTGGTCAATAAAGACCTCATCTGCTGGCCTGAGCCTCGTCATGTCTTCTTGTTCGTGTCGTCCGTTGTTAATTTTCCCCGCCTATGGTAATATGTCTCCCGGTAATAAATTCCAGTTCAATCAAGATTCTCATTGCCCAGCTGTCCTGCTTAGCTTCCGAAGCCCGTCACAATTTTCGTCCCACTTAGACCTATACAACGAAATTTAAAGCCTGAAAGGGAAATAAGGGGAGAGAAAAAAAGANTTCGTGTTTTTCCGGCTGGGCTGTTCAGAGCAACAAGTTACGGTCTCTGCAACTTTCATTGCTCACATGGTCGCTGCGCTGTTAATACTGGTCTTCTGCACCTATGTCCTTGGGGAATCTCAGCCTTGCTGTCGCTGCGAACTCGACCTTTTTTTCCAGATCCTTCACAACATCGAAAGGGCGATTCTCTAGTCTGCCCGAGGAATCTCTCAGTGTCCGGGGCTGGATATACACTGTAACTCCTGCACTACGTCAGGATGTGCTCTCTTTATCTCGCATACCGCATACACGACTGTTGGACGTGTGAGTGAAGCCTATATTGAACAGAAAAGCGGTGCTCAGAGAAACATTCAGTCAAAGCCGGCGAACTGCTGACTTAATGGAGGTGTTGCAAGTAATGCAGTGCGCATAAACTTTAATTTTAGTGTTCCTCAGTGCCCGGAGGCCTTTTAGTGTTTGTTTACAGCCGTATTTGCTGCCCAGACAGTGAGCAGGGTGAATTCACTGTGCCGACTGACTCGAGGAGTTCCACCACGTTGAAGTGGTGTAATGGGTCACATCCCTGACCAAAATTCAGTGGGTTTTAGGTTTGTATCGCAGCGCCGGGACTTTTTCACGAATCTCTTCATGCAGTTTCAGTGTACCTGGGATCTTCTATGCCTTTGTGTATGTCTAGCCAATGACTGGATAGGCACATGTAGTCGACGCATTCAACGATGACGAAGTGGCACTAACAAAGTCGTTTCGTTCCTTAGAAGTAGAGGGCACAATTAATTACAGGTTTGATACAAGCAGAACCCGGTCCATGATTATCCACTTTTAATGAAGGTTTCTGAGAACGCGTTCTCTGATGCATACTCTTGGAACAATAATACGTATTTTCAGTGCGTTCCTTTGTGGAATATGAGGTCCCTACTCTGCCGTGATAGCCCCCGGCCTCTGAAGTACAAAGAACGCAACCTGTAATTCGGTGCGTATTTCATATCGCTGGGCACGGTTCGTCGAGCTAACGTCGTTCCTATACGTCGTAAAAATCACAAGCGACCTGATCTTGAGGGCTTTTGTAATATTGAATGAGGGTATATAGAGCTCGCTTTTTCTAGTTTCTATTTTCAAGTTACAAAACAAACTGTTCGTGATTCATGGCATATTGAGTCAGTAACAACATGAACGCATTATGTAATGAACGTAAGCCGCATCGATATCTTGCCATAATGCTAGGACATTTGAAGACTACACCGGTGTACATGTAAAGCTTAAAGGAATGCAGTAATAACTTTCGGAGAAAAAGAAAAAATGCTCTGGAAATATTCATTTAGACGTGTTCAGTATGCGTATCAAAGTGCCCCCCAAGAGGTTGAACTCTGTATCAGACCTTTATCAAGAATCTGCTTTGCAGACATTGATAAATAAGGCGTAAAACTGCAAAGCTGGCAACTTAATAGCAAGAAAGAACAGTATATCCTGTTTCATGGCAAGCGCTCCACTTGTGGTACCCATCGGTTTCATTTAAGATCTTATCATTGTAGACTCGTTGCATTAACATTTTTATTTTTTTTCCCCAGAACCGTCGAGGGGCTACCCAGTATGGAAATGATGCGAAGACTGTGAATCAGTTTTTCTTGTGTGTGTATGTTCTTATTTTGAGGGCAATATTACGTGTGCAGCCCCTGTTGTTTGTTTGTTGCTTGACGGTGTTCCCACCGATGGTAACCGCCATCGATTTGAAAGAGACTCGCTCTTTGTAATTCGACGGTAAAAAAGTGGCTACTAAAAAAGTGCAACTACTGCAACATCACGTAAACATTTCCAGCCTATCTTGCTTTCGGAAACCATTTAAACTTTTTTTTTATCATTATCTGCTGGGAGTTGGTACGGCTTCATTACGTACTGTTATTAAGGAGTAGTGTAATGTAACTATTGTCCGATGAACTAGCCTTGAAGTCTTGTGTATTATCAGCCCGATAATCGACCAGATATTCTGAACAGCAAAGAAGAGCCACAGTCGGAGTTAAACTTGAAGGTTTTTCACTATAATGCCCGAGGAAAGTTAAGGAGTGCTCACTGTTGAGGAAAACGCTCGAGAGCTGAAGTTTCAGCTCCCACTCTCCAAGTCTGCTATATCACCCCAGCAACTTCATCAAACATTTCCTCGTCTCATGCAGGACAGAAAAGATGCGGCGGACATCTCATCAAAGGCCGTCTTCGGACACGATGAGGTTCACAACACTTCCTTACAGCAATGCATTTTTTCTCCAATAGCGTGGCAGCTATACAAATGAGAGGGTGACTAGGAGAGATGTGACCAGTAAGGGCTATAGCTTTCTCTGTGCAATTAATTAAAGACGATTTTCGTAATGGGGCGTACTTCCTCTGATTCCATTGTGCGCTGTATATTCTATGAGCAGTATCTGACCCTGTTTAATTGGGTGCCTGTTCACTGCCTATAATCCCTCTTGTTGAACCGTTGTTGGATGTTTACAAAAGCCTTGATTACACTGTCGGTGTTTCATCACGATCCTCTGCTCTAAAAGCAGTGTGTCTTATGGTAATCAGCTGCTAAAGTGTGCCAACGTGTGTGCCCTTCCATAAAACTTAACTGCATATGGGGAAAACCAAGAATATAATGTCTCAAAGAGATGAGCATCACTCACCATGTTTATTACAGTACAATGAGTTCAGGACATCTCAGGCGCTCCCGTGCACTATCACCCAGGTAGCCAGTGCGAGTCCTGGAAAGCAGGTGATACACTTGATTACACACACAAATGAACTAGCAAGCATAGCAATAGAATTGCAGAATACCAGTTTGTATTATCATTGATGAGTACGCAGCTTCGATTGAGGAGATTGTCGACAACGAAGAAAAGAAAAAAAGGAAAATCACCACTGCCTCGCTTTCAACTGTCAACTGTTTAAAGCACGTCCTACAGCAACTCTTAAAAGCATTCATGTATCTACACATCCATGAGGACACAGTGGTGGTGGTACCGGGTGTAGATGGCACATAGCCAATGAGGCGATTTGCTAGGATCGTGCTGAGGTAGTCAGCGGGGACAGAAAGTAGTCAGTCAAATCAATCAGAGAGTGTAGCCAAAGTTCTTTGGCTGCATGAAAAGAACAAATATATAAGTTGAACGCCGTCATTCCAGTACTGGACAGCTGTTTCGCCCTACTGGGGGCTCATCCGCAGTGCGCAGGTAGGCGACGTTATATGTGTATATATGTATGTGTATGCTTGCGTGCGTGCGTGCGTGCGTTGTGTGTGTGAGTTTGTGTGAGAGCGTGTGTGAGAGCGCGTGTGTGTATGTGAGAGTGAGTGTGTGTGTGTGTGTATGAAAGCTCCGCAATAACTACTACTACCGCAACGATTATATGGTTAATATGAGATGGGGGAAAGCTCCGACAATGACGTAGAAACGCGGCAACTCTATGTTTATGGGCACGTCGAATATCATGAACATGGTGGTGGTGGCGGTTGTGTAGCTGTCTGCTAGCCGTTGCTGGCCTCGCAGGCAGTGAACATGTTAACCAAGCACCAGGTCTGAACGACAGGAACCACTCTCGCTGCTGCTTCTAGTGACAAGCGCTCGTCAGTTTAAGAACGGCCTTTTCCTGTACTTATAGATGAACTTACTGCTCTGCAGGCAAGGTAAAAAAGTAAGGTTATCGTGCGCACTGCGGGCCTTAGCGCACATACTGGAACGAAGGCAGACTCAAATCGGGCAGGGTCACAAAATCATTTTTGGGCTTGGGCCAAGCACGGGTCAGAATGGCCTAGCTTGGGTAGGGCTCGGGCGGGAAAGTTCTCAAGGTGATCAGGCTTGGGGGGTATGGGTAAGAGGAGTCGGGCCTGGGCTGGGTTGAAGCCCGAAAGTCTGGATAGCGTTGTGCTTTAAACTGTTCTCCCGAGCACTAGAAAAAATCACCAGGTATTGTACACGTTTTTATATTCGCGATGTATTGATTTTCGCGAATTGCCCAAAAGCCCGTTTTTAAAATTATTCGCGTGTTTCATATTTCGCGATCTCTCAGCATCGGCCAGACATACTAGAATTACTCACGAGTACATATTTTTGCGATTTTTTTTTCACTTGCAAAAATAAATACATCGCGGATATAAATATATTTATATCCGCGACGTATTCTACTCTCACGTGAATTGTTTGGATTGCTGTTTTCACACTGTTCTTTATTTAAGTGCGAGGTCTGTTAAGTGCAGGCAGGAAGAATATAAGCGTTTTGATTCCTCTCAGTTAATATCATAATGACACCACGTGACACACGTATATATCATAATGACACCACGTGACACACGTATATATCATAATGACACCACGTTGGACTCCTGCCGGATGAGAAAGACTTTTCACTTGCACGTCCAACAAAGAAGGGTGACGATGTCTCTCCGTTGTACAAAACTCCATAGATTGTTCTTACATAGATGAGTTTTCACTGATTACTAACCATTACATGTTATTGGCTATGTTATCGGGAAACATTGTATTTTGTATTTGGTTTCGGCCCCCATCCGGAAGTATGTTAGACTCATTAGCGTTTGTGAAAACTTGTAAATTAGCACCTGGCGGCGATATTAATGTAGACCTCATGAAGAGTTCAGTAGAGCAACATCGCCTATCGACGCTCGTTACGTCATATGGCCCTAAAAACATGACAACATCTCTAACTCGCACGACGATTCTGGCGTCTACTTTCCTTGACGTATTCATCACAAAGTATGAAGAGACCCAGTGCTGGGGATATACTCTATGTAGGAACCTAAGTGGTCACTTTGCCATAACTGTATGCAATAGCACACGTGCGCAGCTCTCCTTTGTTAAAAGAAGGAAGCTACAATACAGACTCATTTGCGAAAACACATTATAGAACTTGACATTGACTGCACATTGATGCCGCTAATGGGGGATGATATGCCCCAAAAACAGCTCCCACATGAAGCGTGTGATTTTATTAAGAAAACCAACCTATGACGCGTGTGGACACTTGTAAAACGTTAAAAGCCCTGGATTACAAAATAAATTCTTGGAATGATAAATTAAAAGCATTACCTTTACAAAAATTCATAAAAAGGCGCAGACAAAACAATCTAGTTGCTCTAAAAAATTTCGTAACAAATTAATGTTGAAGATACGTTATGCAGAAGCTAAATACTACGAGAAATTCTTTAGTGAGGAAAACTGTACAAATGCACGCGTACACGCATACGTAATTGGCATTATATCAATACCTTAACAAAGCCCCTGAGCAAGAATGATATGATTGAAGAATTAGAGATCGGCGAGCTGTTTCTTCACTACGGTCGGCGTAGAGCAATTCAGTAAATCACACAGAGTTTATAAGTGAGACCATTCTCACGTTATACCCAGAGTCTATGTTCGTTTTGCGACTGATCATACCGAGGTGATAAGGTCAGGAAAACGATAATCTTGGGCTTAAATCATAGCACCAGCTGTGATATGAACGGGTTACAGCTTAGGCCCATAATACATGCTATAAACTTTATCATTGTCGATCTCCTCACTCACATATATAACCAACGTTTGACAAAAAGAGTGCTTCCCCAAACACAACAGGTTGCTGTATACGTCTGTGCCGTATTTAAGAAAGGTGACAAACGTCTCTAGAAAAATTGTCGACCAATTACCATTCTGCGGGTATTTTCTACGGGGATAGAGAACGCTATCTATGGACGGTTAAACAACTTTTTGGGAGATATTCGCTGCATGCATTGAAATGAAAACATTTCGACTACAGCTTCCGAAAGCAGAAACAGACGTAGTTCATGTTGTTTAATAAAAAATATATCTTAAGCAGCATGGAAGCAAAGGAAATTAATTAGGGGTATTCCTCGGCTACGGCAACGCTTTTGATCACCTAAATCATAGCATACTTTTAAGGAAACTCGAATTGTAAGGCGTTAAAGGCCTCGCAAAAGAACTAATACGCTAACACTTAATTGTCTGATCGTAGGCAGTTCGTGTCAAAGAATGGGTTCAAATCAGATGTCCTGGTGACACAGTGGGTGCCGCGCAAGATATTGCCTTGGGACCATTATTATTAATTATGTACACCAATGGTGCGGGAGTATATACTATTAACAATCCCTTACTCAAGCAGCACAATGTACTGAAACTCGGGACTATTAGAGGTGGACGTGTTGATCAAGGTCGCTCTTGTGGCTCGCAGCATATCACAGATGCAGTCCCAAACAGGCAAGACACCTGTCGACCACCCGGCCTACACTTTAAAACCGCGGACGGCTAATAAGTAGCACAAATATTCCGCAAAATATGCCGCCTGTATCAGGCGACACTTCGTACTGCGAATGGCAAGTGTCAGCGCGTAGTGCTTAGTACAGCCACCATTCACTACCTGATAAAGCACGTGGCACAGCATACCGAATGGCATAGGTGGCGCCAGCCGTTTATTGCAGCTGGCACGTAGTACCGCACACACTAACGTCTAATAAGCGGCGCAAATATGACGCCTGTATCACCAATGTGCATGCCACCGATGACGGGGTTACTGCGTTGCGCATGGCATACCCATCACAGCGCGACATATCAGCTACGTGGCATGTATGACAAGTTTTGATGTGGTCATTGTTGTGGTGGTGTGTCATTATTGGTGCCTGCCTGGACGCGGCGGGCGTTGCTCGCGACGTGGGGAAGGAGGAGATGCGACCTGGGCCCACTTCACAGGGAACTACGACAGGGAACAGGCGACGTAAGCCTGTAATTATTTGGGGAATCGATGGAATAAAACTCGTACAGCACCGCCTGCAGTGGGATTCGAACTGATCATCAAAATCCTGCGTTTTGACGTCATGAACGCAAGAAAATATAGAGCTGTACTCCATCGCGAGCAAATGTCGAATCAGAGAAGTCGATAATTCGATTATTTGATATACGATTCAGAAATCGGAAATCTTCTGTATTTTTCTTTAGGCTACATGTCTTCTTTGCTAAAGCGAGATGTGTATGTGAAAGCTGCGGAATAGCTTCCACGTCAGTTGCTCGCAGACGAATGTGTCACGTTCGTTGAAAAACCCATCTGCTATAGGAATTGGCCGCCTTGAAACAGCTTGCACCACCGTTCAGATTTATTTGTTAGTAATCTTCCGCAAACATCGAGTGAAGCTGTAAAGAAGAGTGTTTTTCTATGCGGTAAGCCACCCTCCGTTCCTATACATTTTCCTGTGACGGTGCACCCTTTGCCTGGCAGAATTCGAACTTAGAGATCGAGCTTGATCGATGGGCCCTTTACGTTCTTTTTATTATTTTGTTTCAGTTCTTTTTTTTTTAATTATTACTGCAGCAATATTAAAACCAAGATAGTGTGTGTATGTATTGTCATCAGGTAAGGGAGCTACCTACTCTGGAGGTAGGCCCCTTTACACGTGTAGTACCATTACCATAGTGAGAGTGTGAGTGCAGTTGTAGCACAACGCTGGCACATTTCCTTTTACGAATGACGCAGTTTCTCTGCACCCGACTTCCAGTACATCGTACTGCTCCGGTGCTTTTGTAGCTTGCAGCACGTAAGAGAGGCAACGACAAACAGATGAGACACCTGGCGACCACCCTTATTGCACCCATACATTGTGCTGCTGGGGGCTTTTAAATCTCCACCTGTCGCTGTTTTATGCACACAAACGACAAGAATTAAAAAACGTCACGCAACACTATCATGTAACAAAGAACAATGGAACGCCGTCGAAGAGTGCAGAAGCCATAATTTGCACAAGTTCTCTTCCTTGTTAATTAAATCAAACCAAACCTATCCCAGAAGCACGATGTACTATTTTTTTTTTCCTTTAGCGCTCTGGAGTAGCCGGTCCCAGCTCTGGGACTTCCGTCTCCATTTTTTTTCTTCCTCAATTTCAATTTCAATTTTCACTGAAAGTCAGGTGCATTAGGGGTGGTCGTCAGGTGTCTTATCTTTTTGTTGCTGCGCGTCACTGACATGCTGCGAACTACAAAAGCAGCCTTGATCAACCTGGCCACCCCTAATGCGCTCGAATTTCAGTGCACTGTGCTGCTTGGACATTTTTCCACGTTTTTTCCCTTTCCCTCTTTTTTTCTCAGCACTAATGCCAGTCTCAACAGAGACCTTGCAACGGAAGCGGCGCACTGATCGACGCCGCACTGCGCCATGTCGTCGTTTGTTGAAGTATCACATTGTCGCACACATCTGCGTGCACCACGTCAGTTGTCAACATCGACCTGGAAGCTCTGGAATTCACCAGGTAAAACTGAGTAAATGTTTGGAAGATACGTCTGTCAAATCGTAACAAAGTTTAAAGAAGGAAAAACGACCGACCATAGCTTCCCTCTTGCCTTATGTATGGTGGGACTTCCAGCTGAACGAGCAAAAATAGCTGGACAAATCTAATTTCAGATATTTGCAATTCGTGATGTGGGATCGGGGACGTAGTGCACAGGAGGTGACTTCCATTCCATGTCATTATCAATCCCTTTATCAAGTGTTTTTTGCTTCGGCATCTTCCAAGATACGAGCAGGAAATTGAATTGGACTTTATATCGCTCTTTTGCCTATACGGCGGGCTGTGGGGAAATCTTGGTGAATCTGGAAAGGCACTTCGGACTCCAGTTTCACAAAATGGAAAACAAATCAACTAGAGTAAAGCGATGCATTTAAAGTCGAGGTGCTAAGAAGTGGGTAGCAGTTATTTGATCGATGGATAGCTTCACTTTGCACTAGCATATAGCTAAAAAAATAACTCATCTGTATATACATTTTATATGCGCAAGCTTATGATCTTGGTTGATATGCCGCCTCAGCAGTGCAGTCAAAATTTTATTTTATTCATGTACCCTTTTTGAGGTTGAGGGTTGAAAACATTGCTTGCGCATGGTTACATAATAGATTCCACACCAAATGTTAATCGAGGTCCTCACCCAGTTGCGCATAGACAGAAGCCAATAGGGTATTCCACTTTGATTCCCTTTTAATTAAAGACTGGTACTGTCTTAGTATGGATGCCACCGCTGAAATAAGCTTTTCTCCTAGCGCGCTTGAGTACACTCAAGGCTAACCATACATCGGTCTTTTCTTCGTACAAATATAGCATAATATTCAGTGTTGAAGTCAGTAAGGGGTGGTGAAACGACATCCGCCTATGCCCTGTTTCGTGTCATGACTAAAAAAAAAAAAAAAAAAAAGTCGTCTTTCACATCAACGCTGCATGATTACCGCTCCGATGATACGTTTCCGTATTCACTTTCCAGCCCCCGAAAGAAGTTTTTGGAGTGGTATCACGTACAGGGTGTCCACCAGAATGTGCAACAGGCCTATTAAATTCGGGAACGTGCCGAAACCAAAATTAACAACTTGGTACATGATCGTCCCGATGGGGCTCATCTTCTGCGCGGTTGGAAACATTAGTTGGCTAACTAGTGTAAAAGTTATGTTAATTAACTTTTTGTTAATTACAATATTGGTGGAGCACCATTTGCAGACTTCTAGAGATTCGCATAACATGCTAAAAAATACCGTACTCGCGCGTCGTGCGAGTCTATAGCCAATTTTTCTCTTAGTTTAAGGCACCGACATCTGCGATCTTTCGCTTTAACGATCTGGGGTTGTTGTTTGGGCCTGATACAGCTTCCCCTTAACATAATCCCACTAAAAGAAGTCTAGTGGTGTGAGATCAGGCGATTGAGCAGGCCACGAAATAGCACCTCCGCGGCTAATCCACTGCATTGGAAACCGGTGATTGCACCGCTTTCCAATGCTCTTTCCAACTCTTGTGCTAGCCCCGATGCGTTAGGACTTGCATCATCGTGCTTAAACCAAACATCAGTGCATCGAGAAAGCGGTATCTCGATTTGCAGACAGTCCACTAGTCTCTGTCAACGACGTCTGACGATGTCTTTGCTGTCTAGGCTGGAGTTCAATATATCGTCATAGAAAACTAGTCCGACGACACCTCCGTCCAGTATTCCGCACCATACGTTAAACGACCATTGATACTGGTGCATGGCGCTCATTACCCAGTGTGTGTTTCTCGTGCTCCAGTAGTGTGCATTGTGGAGGTTCCCCTGGGATGGATGGATGGATGGATGGTGTCGTAAGAGAAGCGGGTGCAGTCTGCCTGCCAACAAGGCGGCATGTTGCACCCGTGTTGCATGTTGTTCCCCTGGGCAGTACTGCTAAAATTTGCCTCGTCTGTCCAGAGGGTATTCACTGTACAGTGCGGATGTTGCTCAGCGCAGTTCAAAGTCCAGTTGCAGAACTCAAGTCGACTTTCAAAGTCATGCTCTATAAGCGCCTGATGAAGCTGCACGTGGTAGGGATGGAGACCATCCCTCTTCAAAATGTTGGTAACGGTAGACCTTGAGATTCAGACTCAGCTAGCATTGGTACGCACGCTAGCATTGGGATCAGAAGAAACGCACGTCAACACGTCAGTTACTGTGTCCACAGAGACATACTACTATAAGGGACGCAGCGGTATGACCGAATGAAACTCCCACGCTGCCGTAGCTGCTCGTATGTTCTCAAAATGGTTGACGGATTCGGGTGACGTCCAGGATGACAGAGCTAAACAAGCCGTGCGACTTCCCTACTGCTCCCCTGTGCCACAGCTAACGTCAACACCATGTCCTCCTTTTCTGCATGACTAGGCATTCATTGTGCAGAGGCCTTGTGTAGAGACTACACCAGTGAAACAATGCGAAAGGGAAAAGCGTCCTCTCCTTTTTCTTTTTGTTGTTATTCTATTTTTTTTCGCTGTTTATCGCATCTGGTATCACCCCGAGATATCGTGTCTATCTGTGTCATCGTGTCGAAGTTCCCGCGCTGACAGCGTGCAGCGGTTGCCCCGCAGATGAGAGTAAGGCGCGCGGCACTCTTGTTTCGGCTCGCACGCGCTTCTTCGCGTATTGCAAAACCAAAAGTTACTTAAAATAAGAGAAGAACTAGCTTTGGTTTCAGCACGTTCCTGAAATTAATAGGCCTGTTGCACATTCTGGTAGACATCCTGTGTATAGACTCAACGTTGGGACTTGTCCCCGTTTCATTCCAGGAGGCTAGAGATTGTTTTGACCATGATGTGACCGTGAGTATCTTCTGACCACTGGTAACGCTGTCTAACGCTCATTGTTTTTGATGTGGAATGTACATTTTCTTTGTACTTGCACACTTTTCTTTTCATGCAAATCATCGTGTATACCTACATATCCATACACGTCACCCTATATCAAGACATCTTGATTCTGATTCGAATCATATGATTTGCATAGCCTACAGAACGAGGACTTGTTTCACTCGTGCGGTGGCATTCAGGGCGTTGATGCTAAATGTGTTCTGATTACGATAATCAGCCGTTGAAATTTGTGTACATCTTATGCCGTTCTTCAGTCCGTGATATATATATATGTTAGTCTTCACATGTGTTGGCTGAATGACTAGCCTATTTGTTCTAATTGTTTATTAAGGTAAATATATGTCGAGCAATGTCCATCAGGTGACGTGAACGTTACTAACACGATTTCTATGAATAATATTAATGTTGCAGACATTACTGTATATTGCACAATAATAGAAAATCTGCTTGCTAGAAAAGGGAAAAATAAGTAAAAAGAGAAACAAGAACAGAAACGAAAAACACCAAACTTGCAGTCTTTATAGCGCGTTTCTTGGATTCTTTTCCCGTTACGCCGCGACAAATGAGCGACTTGGACATGAATATATGTGACAGGTGCAGATGAAAGGTGGCTAGAAATATATACCTATAACAGCGTAGCAGCTCTCGTACCGCGTCTGGCGTGCCTCTCGCCATGAAGACCATAATTTATCACCAGAGCCTACCTTATCCTAGCAACAGTCATATGGCACCCTATACATCTGCGGCTCACAACGGCAAACTGATGCCGCTGCTATTCCGTAGCCGTAGCTGAACGGAACCATTATACAGCCATAGGAAATGTGGACCGTGCAACCGTGAAACTGTGCGTGCAGTATTGGGAAGTGGGTTCCCGCTGACAGAAAAGGGTACGGCCATCATGGATCACAGCGGCCTGTTGCATGTTCATTGTGTCTCAGCTACAACTACCCTCATTCTCACCCAATTACTTTTAGTAACTCACCCAATACATCATGCAAGTGAATAGTAGCTATAACTTAGCACGAATGAGTAATGACTGTAGCCACGTATCATCACGGATATCTGTGACAGACTAAATCTGATGGACTGCCGTTGGACGTATGTACACATTGGCATTGTTCAGGTATGATTTACTGGAGGAACAAACATAATACACCACTACAACGCATTTCTTGCTCACAGGTCTATGGCCCAATGCAAAATTGGATGATATGCAGGAATATCATTCAGTAGTAATAATAATAACAGCACTTTATTTAAATTATGTGAAATCGAGGCGAGGTAAAATCCATGAAGTGTGGCTTGACAACTCGATAACACCAATACTTAATTTTTTAGAAAAATAATTGATAATACCTCTTTTTTTTTTTTCTCACCAATACTTTCTTTTTCAACCGTATTGAGAACTCTTTTTGGTACAAAAATTGTTTTGCTTCTTATAGTTGGTACGGGATCGACCCCCAGCATTGTCTTGATCGAAACGGGCCAAAGTTAGCTAAAGGGTTCAGTTGAAACAGCGATTAGAATATATTAGTATTTTGTTTGACAGTATTCGATAGATTAGGGCTAACCAGCAGTCGCAATGACTATGAATATCCATAATGCTATGTTTTTTTGTTTGTTTTTTTTTTCAGTCCCATTGTAGTAAGTAATAATGGAATATTTTCTAATATACGAAGTGCCTTTTTCGGCACAACCAGGAGGCTACGAAGGTCAGTTCCTATCCCTCAAACCAAATGACAGTAATTGAGCTGCGACTGCATTATGCTGTTATATATCACCTTAATAACTTGAACTGTCATTAAATATGTACATCTATGTAGAGTTCCAGCAACTTTTGATATGTTTAGTCTCAGTTCGTGAATATGATATGCCCAGGATATTGATTTTGATATATATAGACATTTGGTTTTAACAACACCACACATGATGTGCTCGAAAGGCACATTGTTAATTTGTAGCAGAACCTCTGTCTTTAGTAACAGTGGTGGTGGTGGTGCCTCGAGTAAATGGCAGCTAGCCAGTGAACTTAATCGAGTGTGTATTTGAAAATTAAAACAATTTTTTCAAAAGTTTTCGAAAACACTGGGAGTACCGACAGTGGCTGATAATTTGAAAAATCATTCTTGTCTCCCTCTTTATGCTGAACCGTGACCTTAGCTTGTTGAAGTTTCTTTGGAAAGCATTAACGCGAAAAACACTGGTTTACTATGTATGTATAAGAGAATTTAGAGCATAACGAAAAACCTGCTCCACTCGAATGATCTGCATGTTATCTATATTCAGACTCCTGGTATTGTTTAGACTAAAGGTCGCAGAATACATTTCAGTTCGGTCTACGAGTGCAAGAAACATTGTACTTGCTAAATTTCGATGTGTAAATTGACATAGACAATCAGGGTGGCGGTTCTTGTTTGTATATATATAGGACCTGCATTGACGAAGTACGTATCGGAATAAACTGCCAGGTTATGGTTCTCAAAAACTTCTTCATTAACAATGAGACGTTCAGGTACAGAGTCTTTATATTTCCTGTTCAGAAGATTATTGGCTCTATATTACATAACCTAGCATGTGTTCTAAAATAAGCATCACATAAACGTCTGTAACAGCTATCCTCTGCACGCCTAATAGTTTTTGTGACCTGATGCCGTAGGCGTTTGCACAACATTAATTCGCAAACGTCCTTATATACCAGGAATATCGAGGAGATACCAGGTACCCAGGAAGGAAATATTACCTCGTCGTAAGGTACCGTCGACCAGCCATGGAAGATGTTGACACTTCCAAGTCGTTGATAATTGCTACTGACCGTTCGAAGTGCGTAATAATCTAAAACCTTGAACACGGGTTGACTATTACGTGGTCTGTTTGAAAGAAACAGCGAAACGTACGAAGGCTGTAAATGTATACGCCTGGTCCTCAGCAGTGTATATCATGCTGAACCTGTGCAACCGTATCAGTAATATTTATGGCATGCACAGTAACAGAAAAGGAGCAAAATAAAATACTGGGAAAATATGTCCCGTTGGCAGCCCTAGGTATTTCATTTTTTCTCAGAAACCGTACGTCGTATAGAGTCCATTCTATTGTTAAAATGAGCTCTTGCCAAAAAAGTTACGAAACCATAAACACGCAGCTTTATAAGGAAGACAAGCAGCTTATAATACGGATACGAAACAAATATCGTACATTCGTAGTTTGTATGAGGAGCGACCCATTAGTTCTCGGCCTGACACAGGAGGGGTGTGAGCAGAGACACGAAATATTATTACAGCACGTGGGCACCTTCTAAGATTCGCGCTACCACAAATGGCACATGCGCACATCATGGCTCTCGTGTGGTGGCTGCCGGCAGGTGGCGATCGCTCAGCCGAGCTAAAATAGAGAAAGTGAAGACACGTGCGATGATTGAATAATTGTCTCGGAAGGGCCTTAGTCCGGCAGGCACCCACCGAGACATGTTTCGACATGGGGACAGGATGCCCCATCCTATAGCACGGTTAAGAAGAGGACCGCGGAATTCAAGCGAAGACGGGAGAGCCTCCAAGACGCCCCCACCCCTGCGACAGACCTGCAGAAGTGACCGCGCAAGAAAACATCGACCATGTGGACAATGAGGTAATCGCAGATCGTCGAGTAGAAGCCCGGACCATCGTACAGGTAACAGGGATCTCCAAAACGTCAGTTCACCGCATCTTGACATGCACAATGTCTCCGCCAAATGGGTGCCAAGATAGCTCACCACATCCAAGGACAATCTCAAGCTGCTCAGGGCAGATTCCGCGCGCATCAGTGCCAAATTTGTGACTGTAGACGAAACCTGGGTCCAACATTTTCAACCCGAGGGCAAAACCCAATCCAAGCAGTGGAAACACCCCTCCTCCCCAGCGCCGAAGAAGGATCGGTCCGTTTCATCAGCAGGCAAGGCAATGGTCACGGCTTTCTGGGATTTGGAAGGCGTGCTACTATGCAAATCTTAAGAAAGGGCACACCATCACTGGGTGCTACTATGCAACCCTGATCCATCGTGTGCGGGACGCCATGAAGTCCAACCGCCGGGGTATGCCCCGGAAGGGGGATCCTGTCCCATCAATAGAATGCGTCCCCACATCGCGCAGCTGTGGCGATGGCCACCATCCACTCCTGCGGCTTTTCTGTGGACAACTATCCACCGTACTCGCCAGATCTGGTTCCATCGGACCTCCATGTCTTCCCCCAGATGAAAAAGGAACTATCTGGTATTAGCTTTGCCAGTGATGGTGACGTCACTCATACTGTGACCCGCTTTTTGGAAGACCAAACGTCCGACTTTTCTCTACGTGGATCCAAGCACTGGAGCATCGTTGGGCAAAGTGTGCTGACCTCAAAGTGGACTACGTTGAAAAGTAATACAAGTTCGTTCCCCTCTCTCGCCGCCTCCTGGGTCAGGCCGAGAACTTTTTGGAACGCTCCTTGTATAGCAAACTGTAAGATGGGACAAGCAGGCCCAAATGCTGGTGACATCTGTCTAATTGGCAGTTTCGAGCCGACGAGCGCCGGATTAGTAGACTGCTATATAGCTTTCGCCTCGGTTTCTTGCCCTAGCGGCTCCTGCTAGGAACGTCTGCGGCATCTGCGAAAGTGATAGGCGTACGAGCAAAACGAACAGAAAGAAAAATTCTTTCTGAGAGCCGTGTGTTCGCATGGCGAATTTTTAATTCCAGCTTGAAAGAGGAGGTTATTACTGGGCGAGCAGTATTTCCTCGAGAATGACGTTGAAACAAAAGATGGAACGTGAGTTGGATAAAACTGCCAACGGTGAAAAATTGCAACTTGAAGCACGGTGGTATTTTATTGTACGATTCATGACTTTCGCTTTCGTCGTTGATCTCACGTGGAACCGATGCAATTAACGAAAAAGACAAAATGGTCTGACGGCCGCGTGCTCGCCCATACTTTACGGTTCTCCGCATCTTCTTCGCCATTTAAACGAGATTCACATGAGTTCGGTTTATGCTGTGACAGGCGCGAATGACGATGACAAAACATTGTTCTTTAAAGGGACAGCCTCGTACAGAAAGGTCGATCTCGGAACTTTAGTCAAACAAGAATAGTTAGTGCTAATGTAAGACCGCATCGAAAGCCCATCGGCAGGAGCGCAATCGTTTTAGAGAAATTTAACAAAATATTAGAGAAAGCAGACAACGGATGTCACTCGCTTTTATCATCTCCCTCCTTTCTTGCATAAAGAAACGTCATGGGGTGACGTCAGCTGGAAGTGGTGGGAAACGTGAGTCTTCCACCCTTGTGGTTGGTTTGCACACGCGATCACAGCGCTCGCCTTTCTTGCGGGCGAATTCTCGCACTAAAATTTGAATGAGACGACGCGCCGCGGTCTGCTATCTTCGACTCATGCCACAGTGAGGTTCTTTTTTTTTCAGTCCCATTGTAGTAAGTAATAATGGAATATTTTCTATTATACGAAGTGCCTTTTTCTGCACAACCAGGAGGCTACGAAGGTCAGCCCCTATCCCCCAAACCAAATGACAGTAATTGAGCTGCGACTGCATTAA
>JARGYV010084264.1:0-10384 GCA_029532675.1 Ornithodoros moubata
TGCACGGTACACTAAAGGACGAATGCAAGGATGTTCTTGCTGTGAGGGACGCGTTATGCTTTGGGTGACATTTTGACATCCACACACGAGAGATTGCCAAGACAGCTGCAGTGGAGACAGTGCAACAGTCAAACATAGCCAGCTGAGTGATGACTACATCTGAGTTTCTGATTCTGTGTGAGGAATTATGCTGAGGAAGCCTGTATAGTCGTGGGAGAATGTCTAACTGGCGTACAAGAGTAAGAAAAATATGTTAGTTTTCTTCCTCTTATATTTTTTTATTTTTTGTCCTGCCACACGGTCGGTCGCACCTACATAATGGTGTTAATCGTATAATACCCAGAGTATGACGTATTGAAACTGAGACATCGCTGTGTCAACTCAACACAGAAAAAAGAGTGAAAGTAATTGGCATTTGTTTGTAAATAGAATGAATTGCAGTAAAACTTGAAAAGGAGGCAGTTAGGTATAAAATGCAAGCTTACCGCACCTCTATGACACTTGTATTCGCTGCGCCTGACAAAGCGCCGTCACCGTAGCAGTCAAACTGAACAGATAGCAGACGATGGCGACGACGCGCGCGTTTCGATCTTGCGGCGGCGCTGCAGTTCCCGTGGATCTCCTGCGCAGGGAGACTTCTACCTGTCGTTATCGGCTCCGCGACCCGTGGTCCACTGCCTTTGTCAGCCACCGCTGATAAAAGCTAGCAAAGCGATAAAACAATCCCTCTCAAAGATGCTGACAGTCACCCTGCTGGAAAATATAACGCTTTAATGATTATCAGGCGGGTTAACACGACCTGTCGTGCGCGTCAGTGGTGTGGGTATTTTGTGGAATTCGCGTACTTTTATCTGGCGTGTCATTTACTATTGTATGAGTTTTGTTTCGGAGGCAACAAATTCACGTAGCGGTGGGACGGTGCAATCGTAGTCATGGTTACATGCAGTCAGTTGTTAGTTCAGTCATCTGATGTGTCATCATAGTAATTCGTTCTTTGGCTCGTAGGTTTAGGTTTTATTTATTTACATCTGCTTTGCATATGACGTTTCGGTCTACTATGGTGTGAAACACATGCATCTCACAGACTCACAAAGAGGTAGTCCTTTATGACGACGCTGCTACGCAACTGTAATCGCGGTCTTCCTTCAAGAACTCTATTTGAAATCCTACTTGACGAATATTCAAGCAGACAAGCAAAATCAAAGCAATTATTGCTCTCTTATTACAAACTGACGACCTCTCAAACCTTAATAAAATAAAATAATACATTAACTATCGCGACTGAATTTTAGTCTACTTTAGTGAACTGAAACGTAGTTACATATTGGGTAGTCACATATACGCTGCGTCGCGCAAAACTTTCTTCACGGGCGAGATATGCTACACAAGAAAGTCACGAGTTCTCATACTGTATTTAAAACATAAAAATAAAACAGAATAAAATAAAAAAACTAAAAATCGAAAAGTATAAGAAAGAGAAATCGAAGAGACCAAAACTTTGTTGGTCACCGCGCTGTCTTCCGCGTCGAATAATTTTCTTGCTAACTTGTCTCCTAGAAAAGCTAGTCTGACTATCCCGTACGAAATTCCCGACTGCAGTGCAGAATTCACGGAACGCCGGGGGGCGGTGAATCAGGATCCCATACATAATACATACTGCACATGGGAACCTTATTTCGCAAGCCTTTCGCAGCAGTCACGCAGCTGTGATCAAGGCTTCTTCACGGCTGGCTCGGCTTCCATACTAGCAGCCCTCCCGTTTACGCGGTTTGTTGCTTCGATCGATTCTCCGACTATTTTTAATCAGTCGTGTTTTCTACGAAAGAGCTCCGTTCCCTTCGTAGCTTTTAATACGACCAGAAACGAAGTTTCTAAGCGCGGTAAAAGAGTAACATTGTTTAACCTTCCTGTTTTTCTTTTTTTCACAAGCTTATTTTGCATTTCAAACATCCTAATGACGGGTGTATCAGATAGTTGTCTGTTAAAGAACTTTGCATTTCAAGACGTATTTGTATAGAAGAATCAAGACGAAGAAAAGGCATAACGTGAAATGTTCTTCAGCGGGGTTGACGGCAGTGCACAACATTCATTCATGACAGTCGTTTAGCTTCAGAACAAAAGCTTCGGAGCGGCATGACAATGGCATGCTGGTACAAGCTTTCACACCGGCCAACGCCACGGTAAGGCGGCATAAGAGGCCGAGGAACGGTGAAAGGAAGGGAACGTTACATGGCGCACTGGCTGTTAAAGTTGCGTCACTGAGAGCCGGCTCAAACCAGTCAACGGCTACCTTGTTGAAACTGTGGTGTAGCTAGAATTTGTAATGTTCTAGTACTCATGATACGACCAGGTAGGGGCCATAGGAAGGTGGACGCAAAGGAGGAACACGTGTGTCGTAGAGCTCAAGTCAGGATTCGGGAACACTAATCTATATTGGCTTGCTGAGGGGTTGGGGCTGGTCCGACCTGCCTGAAGACTCCTTGAATGCGGGAGAGCTAAGATCTAGGACCAGAGAGTGCTTCTTGCTGAACAGGAGTTAAAAATGCTCCAGGAAGTCGCAATATTGTGCCGTATACGGAAGGCATCGCTGCTCTTGCTTTACGGTTGCTTGGAGGTCTAAGGAAACAATAGGCACCGACCAAGCGAGGTTGCTGCGCCGCCCCCAGGTGCATGAAGGGCGGCTTTAAAAGGACTATCCAGTGAAGAAAGGTCAAAATAATCTGGTTCTTTCCTCATGGTCCATATTTGTTTCGTAGCGCTACCAAATATGAATTCAAGCACTCCGTATCGTACTCTCGTATTCTCTTCGCCAACCGTACCGATGACAATGTCATAGATGACGTTCTCAACTTCTCATCGTACATAACGCTCTAGCTTCTACTCTCAGTGGCGCCATCTATCGCGGCGTCGTTTCAGCTGTTCGACGCACGAACCGGAAACTCCTCCCAAAGGGCGCAAAGTATGCTTCCGTGGAAGGCGGCAGAAAAACTACGATTAGAAAGCCTGCTATCCGATTGATTGGAAAATATTTCACTAGGCTGATCAACGGGTTAAGAACCTCACAAAGCGGCGCCTTAAAATTAGTCTCGAACCAGGATTCTCTTTTTGAGGTGGTAATGTAGCCAATCAATCATTCTGTTTACTGCGACCTGATAGGAAGTAGTATGAATACGTCCTGTTTCCCGCGGTGTAGATGACACAGTGCTTGAAGGAGCTCAGACAAGCACAGCGGCAACGGTGTGAGCAGTCAAAAAGAAAGTCGCGAGTGGCCGGGCCTTCAGAAATGACTAGCAGGCTTCTGGCACAACATACTGAATGCAGCTCGGACGATGGAGAGAGCCCACGTGAATTTGGAGATGGCAGTGAGGTGGAACATACACTACACGGGCGGCAAACATTGTGAAGAAAAGAAAAAAAAAACGACACTTTTGAAATTAGCAGAGGGCACTTGATTTTGTGTCCCCAGAAACTATGGATTCGTAGTCTCGATATAATTCATTCCTGATAACTGTAAGCTAATTACTACAAAAATTACTTTAGCAGTTCTTATAGCAGAACCGATACGCAGAAGACGAGGAAGCTCCGATAGCTCTGTCAATATGAGATACACAGCTAATGGCCATGGAGGTTGAGGAAGAAGAAGATACAAAGAAGTCTTTATCGCTGTGCGTAATAACAGCATCGATTTCCTCATTTCGGTTCTAAATCGAAGCCAGGACATTGAGCGGAGGACCACAGACTTTTGCGCAGGATCAGGTTTACTTGAAGCACTTCACTCAAACTGGTGTCTACGAAATAATATTTCGCATCCTGGACTTAGTATGATATGCTCTTACTCGTGTGTTTCAAGAATATATATATATACCCGAAGCATCAATGTGCTGGTCTTGGAGGTGACCCGGGCAGAAAATGCATTGTAAGCTGCACTGGAGACGAGAAGAAGGGTGATTCTTTTCTTAGGAATCCACGAAAAGCTGGAAGGAGACATGGACCACCGCTCGCAGCGCGGCTGGCCTCGTGACATTGCTGTAGTCACCGTCGCTCCCAGCTCGTATCATTTTGAGCACGAAGGTCATCGAGGCAGTATAGTCAAAGGCATTCGTCGCTGTCTGGTACGAAATAAGAGACACTCTCTGGTCTGGTGTTTTATTTTTCGTATTTATCACAAGTTCCAGGTTGTCATTGAGCATTCTGGGGCTCTCATTTGTAAGGTTTCTTTCGCCAGTTATGTCGTGAGCAGGTTTCTTGTCAGATCAACCTGCTGGTACTTCCCTGCACGCTGTTGTCGGTTCGAGCACCACTTGACCAGCATTCACGAAGTTCAAGTTTCCATCTGACGGTGACAACCAAGTCATTGATGGGTTGCCCTCCACAGATCTTCCAGGAACTCTTGTTTAAATTGCGCTATCGATCGGTGAGTCTCATCTAAAGTATGTAGAATATCGTCATTCGGTCCAATGACGTTTCTTGCCCTACTCTTGCGACTACTACTCTCGTGTTACTGGAAAATGCTCATGAGTGATTGGGCCATGATCGCCATCTCTGTATAAGCATCACACTGCTGTAAATTTTTTCTCTACCTCATTCAGCGCGATGTGAATTAAGTATGCTGGTGCAGGTGCTCCAAGAATTTGGCATATCGAGATAAAAGCCCTAGCTTGGCATCTAGTACTTAATATGATAGAGCTTGATGATGAGCTGATAGTGCTATCAGCTGCTATTCAATGAGGTGGCTTCTTTGAAAATTGAACAAAATGTGGAATTGAAGACCTTAATTTGTTTAAAAACATACATGCGTCCGAGCGTCCATAGTAAATAACGAAAAATGAGCTCGAAACGAAGCTCGTGCAACAAGGACTTTGCAAAATGACTCGTCGCGTCAACTTGGAGGCCTTCTATAGCTGTCTTTTTCTTCTAGAGTCACAAGTGGTTTTGTGCATGTGAGAAAATATATAGGGTTTGCGACACGTGATTTCGGCAGGACTATCGCTTACGGCTATATAAATAAATCCAAAGTTAGTAAGTACGTATAAAAAGTTTTGGGCAGCATGGCTCTGGAACCACTCACCTGAGGTCAATGGGATAAATCGATACAGGAGGTTTCGCATGATGTAAGAATATTTAAAACTGAAGATACACTTATTTCTTTTCTATGCGGTATATTACGAAGGGTATTTTTTAGTCACTCATTTTCTGTTGAGTAGTGCGTTGATGACTCCTCTTTGCGCTGAAAAAAAAAAAGAAAAAACGTCGCAGGTCGCAGACGTCTCGACCTTTTTTTCTGTGAGGCGCGCGGCGATTTTTCCTACTAGACATGGTTTCTGTGCCACGAATTCGCATCACCGCTCACGGCAATGGAGTACCAGAGGATCTCGTTCAGTGTTTTATATTTACTGGAACGACTTGGGACCAGCTTTTAAAACACATTTACATAGATCATTTGGAAAGTAAACAACCTGGAAAGGAACGATTCGGTGCCTTGAAGGTTCATAACGCCCGTCAGAGGTGTATCCCTTCCACATAGCTCCTGCGCCCGTACAACGCATTGTATTTGCCGAGACAGCGCCATTTCAAGAAGCCATAATGACACCGACGTTAAAAAAATAGCAATCGAAACGACTTGAGAGGCTGTCCTAACGCCTCATTACGCTTCCTTGCTACTGCAACTACACTCGAAATGACCGAGCGAAACTCTGCGTTGCTGTTGCACTTAATCTGTCTAACAGGGCACACCGTCTGATACGTCCTTTGACGAGATCCAATGAAGGGCACGAACCGCATGGGTTTTTGCGAACAGCGAAGATATGCCCATTTCTCTTCCCTGTTGTCGAGGGCACAGTATAATGTCTGGAAAAGAAACGGAAGTCCCGATTGTTTCCGCTCTGTTTCCGTGTGGTAATGATACCCCTCCCTCGCTGTACGCCAGGGACATTGATCGTGGTGTCGTCTGTCTTTGCCATTATGGGGGTGCCGATAAATAATCGTTACTTCGCGTGAGAAATTTTCTTATTCTTGAAACCAGAGAAAGCTAATAATGTTTCCTCTTTTTCGTTTCTTTTTTCTGTTAGTAGTGCGTACGACGTTGGCAGTCCGGTGACTGGCCTTAGGGAAAGGCGAAGGTCCCACTGTATCTAGACTTTTCATTCATTTATATATGCATACAGAGATTCTGCGAGCCTAATGGGATATTGAACATAATGGTGAGGGTGGCGGCTGTACGAAAAAAAAAAAGAATCTAAAAAGAAGAGATCTAATAGTCACCTTGAGTAGCGAATGATGGTTGATACATACATCTACTTATACTAGAGACTAAATTTTATACATCCCTTTCTGTGTTAAAAGGGTGTAGATCACAGTTCACACACCTGTTACACGCCTGTAGCAAGTGTTAAAAGTGTTTGCGCCCATCTCAGTGTAAAAAGGGGAGTAGCTTAGAAAAAAACACCCAGTTTACACACTACACTACGCCCTTTGAAGGAACTGTAAAGTGAATCCCGAACCCTTGTACCTTGTATGTTACGCTGAACGCTTATAGCTTAGATGTCTCATGTGCCAAAAATATTCCTCTAGTGCCAATTAGTTTCTTAGCAATCGAATTTCAGTGATTGTCTGGTAAAACTAGAAAACAGGGAAAGGGCAACCAGTCAGCAAGCAACACTGGGCGACGCGCTTTTCCGTGTAGTGGCTAGACCTGTGTGCCGAAAGCCTTTTTACCGGCGGCAGCGGACAGCGACTTTTGAACCGGTGGCGGCGGCGCTGCCATTATTTATCAGCGCAGAAAATATGCCGGCGGCGGAACTGTCAACATAAATCGGAAGGCATAGGTGCTCTAAACCTGAAAATTTTCAGCACAGTATATTCATTAGCTTTTATTATTTGTTCAGCAGCGTTCCCAGAGCGTCGGAAAAATAGGAGGCAATGCTTAAAATCCATCAAATTTTGCCGATCAACACCGTTTTGTCTGATGTTTCATTCAATTTTTTGTCCCACGGGGCCATTTCCAATGGCGTACCTCGCATGAAATTTGTTTCAGACAGGAAGTTTCTCATATCATTCTGTGGGAGATACGATGCCAAGTAGACGACCACAAGAACTGTTCCGTACTTGAATTTGGTAGCTCCAGCCTCACCACTCGTATACGACTTGGGTGTGGACAGGTCGGATTGATGTGCATCGCTTGCAATTGCATTATTCAAGTAGATGCCAACTCCACCGGCAGGTCTGCCTATGTTACGCGTGAATGCAAATCTAGTAAATCCTTTCACTTGTGTCATGCCATTCCACGCCTCGGTGAAGCACATGATGTTAACTTGCGTTAAGATGTCGTCATGTATTACATCTGGTGCGTGTTTGGTGAGGGATCTAAGATTAAGCAAGGCCAAGCAAGGCAGAGAATTCATCAGCCCCAACGTTACTTAAGCCGTTCCAAGCACATCTTTGTCACAGTGTTGAAATGCTGTTTCTGTAACCTAGCGAATTCATTAGTCAAATTCCGGTCAATGTTTTCTTCGCCGTGGTAGAATTTCTGATCACCTTGTGAATTCGTTAGGTACAGTTGATGTATGTTGGTACATCTACTCAAACCTACATACATGAGCTTCTGTGGATGCTTTCTGCTATATCCATACACAACACTTGAGTAGGTGCCCCCCTGCGACTTATGTGCAGTCATAGCAGCTGCTTGGATAAGCGGAAAAATGCTGCCGACGACACAAAAGACCAGTCTTTCTATATCGAGGGTGATAGCCGCGTGACGAGGCTCTAGTGGCACTCAATGCATAGCGACATGAGGCCCTCTCTTTTGCGCGCCTGTTTCCACACTTTTGCCTGTCAAACTTGCAAGACGACTGGTTCCTGGGACGTCAAAGCTCAACCAAAGCCTTCTTAGAAACTCGAACTCTCCGGGCCCATATTCACACATTTTAAGCTCCCCAGCTGCGCCATTAACGAGTCCCTTCAGCACATCAATGTTTGCTGCAATCATATAGGGCTTGCCAATCACTATCAGGACAGTATGTGGCAAATTTGCCATCTCCGTATGTGACATCCTTGAAACCTTATCCATACCTCGCTGGACGTCGGCATCACTTGGGTAACCCAGATAAACATCTTCCGCGATGACAGCTTTCACGTCAACATTCCTCATAGAGGCCACTGTGGTGTTGAACCTCTTCATTTGAGTCCTGATCATAGTCCTGATTAACCTGATCATTGTTCCGCGCATTAACTATTACCAAATCCCTTCCCTCATTGCATACCATGAGTACGATGAATACTTTTGCTTGGATTCGCTGCATTAAAGGTCGAAGAGGAATACGTTTCTGTAACGCGGTTTATCGCCTGTCATCGCGCCGCGTGACGCACTATTACTTGGACTTCTTATCAGTTCCGGTACGCGGCGTCTCGCGTTGATAGCGCTTGTGCGCAGGCGTCACGGACGCTACAAAAGCAGTTGCTTACCGCCCGTGCGGGCAATTCTCATACAATCTCGTTCCACAAGTTCTGCTTCCGAGCACCTGTCTGCCCATGTAACAGTTTCGAGAAATGCTAATCGCATGGTGTCGGACATGTTGAATATCCAAAACGTCAGATGGAGCCTGACTTCAATCATCGTAAGCATACGCCGTGCACTTCTGTAATATATTTACCCTTGACATCCTACTTGCTCGTATGCGTTGTTGTTCGTGAATTGTTCGATTATGCATGAAGTTTCTTAACATACGTGATCTGAATCGGTCTCAACAACAACAACTATATTATGATGATGATATGGGGAATCGGTCTCAGTGCTCTACATTCAGCGCATTTCACCGAGCCTGAATTCTAATTCTTACTCATCATTAATCTTCTATGATATCATCACATCATTTCCCTCATAATTATTTGTAGTGGGATAAGGTAGAGCCTAATGATTGATGAAACATCCAGCATTATCCTAACCTGTAATTTGTTCTTGTGTTGTACGCACCTCTGTTGTACACAATGAGGTGAATAATGCATGACTGTGCAGTTGGGAACTTACGGGCATGTTTCACTTCATTTTTTACCCCAACGTAGCTCATAAACTACCTCACAGCTTATGCTACACCCTCAGAAATTCCTAAATGAAAATTGACGCTATAAAATAGGGAGCACGAAAGTACAATCAGCCGTATAAAAACTCCTCGGCTGTGAATAGATTTACAGTGTTCTAAACGAATCCACAGAACACAACAACTTGTTCAGTGTTTTGGGGAGCATAAAACCAGCCGCAGATACATAAAAAACGAGACCGCGTTTTATAGCATCGTCTCGCGTTGCGGCATTCAGGAACGCGGCAAGAGTTTTGTATCGCAAGAATAAAAGCTAGCATTCTCTGCGTCTAACCATAAGGGAAAAGGTTGGCTTATTGTACGGAAAACGTTTCACAAGAAGCTATCGCGGGGAGTATTTTTACAACATCCTGCGAGGTCGTCGCGGGAACAGAAAAAGCTAAAGTCTGTTTCCTGAACTGATCACATTATTTGTTGTTTTGAGCCCTGAATGCAGTTCTCTGAGCAAATAGAAGTTTGGGCCTCGCATGTGATATCCCGGTATTTCCAGGAAATCACTAATGAAAGAGTTTATTAACGAAGTTCAGCCAATTAATGACCACACAGTTGCATACGGTGTGGAACAGAACCTCATCACGTTTTGATCCCTGGGCCCTGCCATGTAAGCTAATGACCAAAAAACAGCAGCAACAAATGCATGTGATTATGGGGTGGAATATTTTGTCACTGTCTGAGACACGCTCTCCTATTGTAGGAAGTTGTGTATGTAATTAATTTAATCGTAATGGCCCAGAGTTTTTTTTTTTTTTTTTTCTGTCTATCTCGACAGATGGGGGGAAGGCAGCGGAAAAGAGAGGGAAATAGAGAATTACTGTGCGTTCGGGGCGGACTTCAAGGTGTGCTGTACTGACATGCGCCTAGGAAGGCTGAGAAAATACCAGACAGCACAGACAACGGTAAGATTGCATGTTCAAACCCGCAACCTCTCTGCCAATGGCAATAATATGCGACGTCTTAGCCCCGCCATGCCGCTGGTGAGGGCCTATACAGGTCGTGCAGAAGGGTACGACTTTTAGTCGTATAACAGTGTAATCGCTCAAGTATGCATGGCCGACACGGGTCTGATGCGGAGGGATAACGGACGAATGAATGTGGCGAGAACGACATGTTACAGTGGCAGTTGAACTTGAGGCGAGGAAGACATTCTTATTCGCTGCTCCCTTTCTAGGCTTACCTCCATACCTTCTAGCCTTCCATGCCTGTTTCGCCGATTTCATCCGTGACATTTCTGGTGGAGTTGCTGGGCATCCCTTGCTCTACGGTCTGGAGGACCAGCAGCGACAGAGCCGAAG
>JARGYV010084270.1:513-29233 GCA_029532675.1 Ornithodoros moubata
CAGCGTATCATATAGTGCGACATATACGTATATGACAAGTACTTTCGAAGGCTCGTTTACTAATAATATACATTGATAGACTAGGTAGGGCTTGGTGCGCTCTCTGATTCGACGGACTCACTACAATCTATATTGTCTTTGTACAATGTTGGAAATTCAGTAATTGACAATGGTGGTAGCTTCTTTGAATTTCACAGGTTCGTGTCGAACATGTTCAAAAACTCTATTTTACACGACGGCAAGCAAAGGATACTACCCCATTGGAAGGTTGCAGGCGGTTTATCATAACTATGCAACTGCTCCTGACATTTTGACTTTGAAAACAGAATTCCGTACACGTTTTTTCTAAATTGTAATGTATTTTACTCACTATTGCTATCCTCTGACTTTAACGAGATATACCATTTCTCGAGGTCCTTTAAAGCTGTTAATGGGCACCACAGGAAAAATAACGGGGCTTGTGTTGTCTTGAAGCATATGCCACACGTTCGACACAATCGAAAGGTGCGGCTGTAAACTGTGCTGATTGTTACGAGCAGATTGTGTGCGATTCATTGTATATAATACACTCTCCGAGGCTTTTATAATATTCTGCGCCCAGGAAAATAAATAAGTAATGCTGTTATGTTTCAAGTGTCGCTATTGATGTTCGCTTGTTATATAATGTTGTTTGGACACATCCCCTCCAAAACCACAGAAAGGGAGCGTTTTTGGGGTGTAAAACAACGCAACAGAGATGCGTGTCGTCATTCTAGTCTTTGCTGCCCTCCTCAATTTCGGTGAGACATTCATTTAATTTCAGCATAATGAACTCCTTGTTTCTTTCTTTCCTTCTTTGTTCTTTACTCAACGGAAGCGAAATTGTCTTGTCTTACGAAGTTTCAGAGCTCATCGCAGCTGAGAGACACTTTGGATCGACAGGTGCTACCGTTGTATTTGGTCCCAGTCTCACGTTCGTGTTCAGTCGATGTTTCTCGAAACATGAACACTGTTTGTTTTTAATCTGTAATATAAAATAAATTAGAAACTGCGATTCTAACGAAGAAGCTGGGACGCTCCAAGTCATGCATATATACAAGTTGTACAGAGCGTCCTTTTGAATTGCTTCCTGTCCTTGTTTTAGGGCGTGTCAGTTTCCTCGCCGCGTTTCATCTATGGTATACGTTCTGCCTCATTTTCGCTTTAACTGCACCTTTCGCTTTACCGCATCGTAGCCCCTACGTTTTTCGACATTGGGGTCGCTGCATCACCGCGCACGTGCGAAATGAACCTGACCATCCATATGTCGTATCATTTCAGAAATGATCTTTGCGTACCAGGGAAACTGTTGGTATCCTCATAGTAAGTGTTTAACATAGCTATGACATACAGCGCATTTTGTAATTCAAATGAAAGCGTCCTGGACGAGGCATATATGGCTGACGCTTGAGTGCTTTTCTCGTATAGATAGCCTTATATGTTCCTGCTCTAAATTTTTTCATGGGCATTGCAATAATTCCATGTAATTTAGGGGACCATGCAGTATGTCGGATGAATATAGGTGATTAATGAGACGATGAGAAGAGCGCGCTGGTTCTACGGGATCGTCAATACGGGAACGTTGTGTCTATGTCGTCTGTCGCATGTATTTTTCGCGATCGTTTATGATGTTCCCATATAGGTGCAACTGAAAGCGCACGTAATTTGTCTACGTCCAAAAGAAGAATAAAGAGAGTATATGTTCGGTATATATACATATAAGATCAGAGTCTGAGCTACAAAATGCGGATTGTTTAAATTTAATCAAAGCATAAATTTAGTCAGAGACAGCGTAGCTCCGAAGGATCGACATGATTGACTAGTGAACACACAAACCTTTCAACTGATATTTGATTCTTTCCCTGTTGTCAGATTGCCGGTACCCAAACGCTGAAGTGCCATGCCAGTATGGCCGCGAATATTCATGGTACTACGACAACAGTAGAGGAGTGTGTGTCCAGCGCCCAAGATGGATTTGCGGAAACAGCTGTAATAATTTCTTTTCTGAAGGCCAATGTAGAACATCATGCAAATCTTATTGGGACAATTGGGGCAAGTGATGAGGAGGAAACTCACCAAGAGGCAAAGAAGCATAACTGGAAACTCACGTCTTCAGCACCTGATGCGAATAAAACCGTAAAAGATGCATGAGTTAATGAGAACCCTTAATGTGTATGCTATCACTAAAGTACCTTTCTTTTTACCTCTGTACACCCGTTATTAGCGCATTAAAGAGCAGAGAAGAAACTCTTCGTTTTCTTATGGGCAAAACGTACATTGTATGGCATGTATGTGCACCGTCCTCTTCAGATATATAAAGAATTAATGAAGAGCCAAATGCATCGAACGCGGATCAAGACGCTGCGCTCGGAAGTCGAACTTCTGGAAGCCAGTTTGATGTCCTGTGGGAACCTGGAGCACTCCTGTTCAGTTCAAGTAGTATATGTCGGGATTTCGTCGAAATGTCATAACTAAATAAGCTAGCGTGCGATTGAGAGAGGCAGTAAAAGAAAGGAAAGAAGCGACGATGCAGCAAGCGCGTTCTTCCGGTTAGCCTCTTCAAGCACCGTGTCACTCACACACTGTCACTGCACCTTCAGGCCTTTTAACTACAGTACCTGCGTTCTTTAGGAAACTCGGCGGTGATGCCGTTACAAATGTATTTAAATCGGTTTCCTGGAACCACAAGGTTCGGCCGACTGTTTATCCTGCCTAAAGTATCCTTGTAGATATTTGGGACTTGTGGGTAAGTTGGAACTGTGAACGGCGCACATGAGACGTCTCCGGGCCTCGGACATGACACTGAGGCCGGAGACAGGAGGAAGACAACGAAAGATAACTGAGGCTGACTACAGATAGGGTCTGAAGCACTATGTGTCAGAGAAAGTCATTAGGATCCTGGTTCGAGCACCAGCGCCGCACAAAATTTCTGCAGTTCCATGCAAAGGGAAGTCTCTTCAACGGCACATATTAGTACGACAAAAGAAACAAAGGTTGTGTGCGGCGCCTGAAGTATAGAAATGTGGAGTAGAAGGGTTCTCGTATCGGCTGTTTGAAACATTATGCGTGCCTTGCCGGGGCATGTGCGATGAAATCATCGGCTACGATGCATGTCTGTGAACCCTTCAGGTTCAAGTGACAACTAAATTATATGAAAAAGTTCTGTTTACTTAACAATATAAGGGTACAAGGTGAACCGATATCATATGACAGAGTGGCCCCACCGCTCGACTACACGTAGGTGACGGGCAATGTGCTGTATGGAGTTTTTCGTGTATATTCCACATATCATGAAAGGCGCACACACACCCCCCCGCACGCGCACACACACACACACAAACAAACAAACCCTAGCACACACATATATAACAGGTTTTGGGATACAATACAATGTATAAATATTGTGAGATGGGAGGGGACAAACATTTATTCTCCAAAAGGCGTTTGTTCGTGGAGGCACAAACCCAGGTGGCGAGTCTGTCTTCTAATCTCGTATGTATTTATCCTTGCTTTTGTAGAGTCATACCGTGTGCCCTAGAGCGCGAACCTCGGCGTTGTCTTAGTTCTCACTGATAACAGCCTCAGAACATGTCTGTCTTTATCTCTATAAGAAATGAGAGGCGGCGATGAGATAACGGCAATGACCGCTTCTGTCAACAGAGCCTTGCAGAGCAATTGGAGAGACTGCACCCGTCCAAGTCTCTCGAGTAGTCCGGTGTCTGAGCTGCCTTATAGGACAACCGGTTCTATTGCCGGCGATAAGGTAAGATATATTCTTAAAGTATCTATACACGACGGATATTGTTCGAAGGTGTAATGCACGCATATATAATGAGCCTTGTGTGAGTGCTGTTTATATATATATTGTCTGTCAACATGCAGAAAATGGTAGTAGAAAAGTACGTACGAAGAAAGTATACACGGATGAACATTAAAGTGGTTCCCGCAAGAAGAATGTTCGGAAATGAGAACATGAATCACTGTCGCCCTTTGTCTGCGAACTTTCATATACATCATGAAGTTGGTACTTTACATGTTTGCTTTGTTCATTGCCCATCACTGGGTAAAATGATTTCATATAAGACTCGTGTTCGAACCCCCACTGCCTGTGATAGCCACGGAGGATTTCTAATGTGTAATGAATAACAATTGACTCCTCACGTAACAGGCCAAGTGGTATCCCACTTATGGAGTGATTGTACGGTAACCTTCGCATAGAAATAACTGCACTCGTCAACGACCACGTGGAGTACAGCTGAGCACGAACTCACGCAGGGTTCTTCAGACTGTCTACTGATAAATCTGACGTGGTAAAAAGGCTAAAACAAGCCTTGCTTATCGGTGGAATTGCGCTTCCCAACAGTCCCATAGTGTCGATGAGGTCATGCGCTGTCGGGGTTAAAAACTAATTTAATGAGGTTAGTGTTGGAACTCAGAAGTCTTCATCTGCAGGATTCTCAAGCAAACTGTAGCGTCATACGGGTTGCTATTTTACTTTTATATATAGAACAATTTCATGCTACGCTCTTTTTCTTTTCTCCTCATTCTCATTCTTTCTTTTTTTTTTCACTTTCATTCTCGTTTTCTTTTTGAATAGCAGCCGACTACAGTCTAGCAGTCCTGCGTAGACGAATAAATGCATATTCTATTTCCCCTGTAGGTCGTATAAAATACGAGGACCACCATGAGGCTTGTCCTGGACAGACATTTGATCATCGACACGGACTGTGGCATTGATGATGCCCTGGCCATCATGATGGCTCTGAGTCTACCGACGACTGTAGAAGCTGTCACTTGTGTAGCAGGAAACACAGATGTAGACAGTGTCTGTGAGAATGTCTTCCGGGTTCTGCATCTCTGCAGACGGTCTGATGTAGGTTTGACTTGTATACAAGCTTTCGTTGTCACAGAAGTTTTGTATAACGAACTATTTTTCGATTAGGTTAAAGCAAAACGCCTCAGGTTGGAAGTCGCCGATATTTCGCACATAGGCTGTGCTTCTTCTGGGCATGGTCTCTGTGCGAAACATCGGCGGCTTCCGACCTGAGGCGTTGTGTATTTTTCAATTAGACATCGTTGTTAGGAAAGTTGTTGTTTTTACATTCTCCCGGGATCGATTGGTACTGCCATGTGCTGAGGAGTTTCAAAGAGCAAAATTACGACGCATTTTTCTGTGCCGCCCATGGTCGTACAACATGTCCATCTCAGATACCAGTGTACCGTGGTTGCGAGCAGCCTCTGGGAGGACACTATGACCATGCTCATCACTATCATGGAACGGATGGCTTGGGAGGGATCGCCGAAGTATATCCCGCGGGTGACAAGCAAGTAGAAGCAACACATGCCGCTATGCAGTTGATTTCTATGGCCCAGCAGCATCCTGGGAAATATACACTCGTTCTCTTGGGACCTGTCACTAACGCGGCAGTTGCTTTGACGTTAGGCCCCGCGTTTACCAAGAATCTCAAGGACATATTTGTGCTTGGAGGAAACATCGCAGGCAAGTTATTATGTCAAAGTATTTTGTGCTTCTTATTCTCGTAGCACCTAGAAGTTCGAATTCGCAATTGTCACGTCGTCAAGCGCAAATGCGGCTAGGCACATCTGCGTAATGCGAGGCTATATCCAGAGCCTAACCTTGCTGTTATACTGCCAATTGTATAATGTCTTATGTCGTACGAAGATGCCATGGTGTTTCTTTAGGAAGAGGTAACGTCCTGCCTGGTGCAGAGTTCAACTTCAGAACGGATCCACAAGCAATTGATGTGCTGCTCGCACGGGCTGAGTGTCCCATTACCATCGTTCCCTGGGAGGCAGTGGTCGACTCCACAATTCCATGGGTGAGAAAAACTTCGATTTGGCGTCTGTAACTAGTTTGCATTATTCTTTAGTGCGAACCTGTTCATGCACGAGCTTTTACTGAGTTATTTGTTAGCGCTTTTGTGAAATACAAAATATTCTTCCTGGAATTCCTCTTTGTTGCAACCTGTGTGAGAAATTAACAGAGTCTTGCCTGCACGCGTGCAGGACGTCTTCGATGAAATGTGTCGACAGGAAAGCGCAAAGAGCAACTTCTTCAAGACCATCACACGCCACACTCTGACCTACCACGACGAGGTGTCCAGCGACGGCTTCCAGCTCGGCGACCTCCTGGCGGTTGTGGCTGCTCTTGTACCTGATGCCGTGTCCGAGTCGAAGAAGACCCGCGTTGCTATTGAACTGTCCGGTACCTTCACCACGGGCCAACTGGTGCAAGCCTGGACACCAGACATGTTGCCGACCGTGAAGAGAACCGTAGACATCGCTGTTCGTTTCGACCGGACCTTACTGTCCGAACTGCTCGTTCGAATGCTTGTTTGATATATTTAGACTGAATTGGCTTACTGGGTTCTCTTTACATACAGATGGGTAAAAAATGTAGCCTTTAAGAGGAGTAAGGCGCAGGGTGGGTTAATAGCTCCAACTTTGGACACCGTCACACCCACGTACACACCACAAAATATGCGGTGATGGTGCGCCGCACATACATCACTGATAAAGAATTGCATATTTTGATGCGCATGCAGTGCGGTGCGCTAGCCAGTCATAATTAGAAAAGTTATGCTGTGGCTGCTTTTTGTAGGCCACTCTTTTTCCTTTCTTATTTGGCATCATTTTGTGAATATTTTCACACGATTTCTTGCGAAGCATTTGGGCATATTCACTACGCCAAGGCTACAGAAATGGTGACTGGCGTAATCATGCGCTGTCGATCAAGTACATTCGTGTGTCAACGCAGTCATCGAGCAAATTTTCGGGGAAGTCGTTTAGTGATCTGGGTGGAGACAGATGGACACAAAAAATTGCCCCTGCCTGAATACGTACGAAGGCGCCACGTGGTTTAGAATGTGATGGCTGTCCATCTAATGCTCAGAGTTGGGATCTGAATTAAAGAAGGTTTCTGCTGAAGGGCCTGGCAGGGGATTAAATAAAATTATAAACCGCGATTTTTCAGAGGGTTACGAAACTGGTATCAATGTTATCTTTACGCAAGGAATTCACTGCCACAAAGCGTCTACGCTTCCCCGCAGGGCTTCTCTTAACTTTCTGCATACCCTATAATTTCTGGGCACTCTTCGACAAACACCTCTTTTCAGCGCCGCCTGAGATGTACTACAGCAAATCAAATAGATTACTCCCCCCCCTCTCTCTCTCTGCATTTTTTTTTTTAATATATATTAGTACTATCTGACAGGCACCAAGCGCTGGGAGGTGCAGATAAGGTGTTCGTATAATCTACGACAATGTATAGTATGTAATTCCGGCTGCCATTAGTGATAGTCGGCAGATTATTTGTGTGTAGTAGACGGGGTTTGATTTCTTCGCGTGCTTCATCGCGATTTCGGTAAACCTGGTTGTGTGCCGCAAAGCGTGCTTCTTCTATAGCACGCCAGCGTCAAGAGAAGCCGATTTTCAGGCTGGCACCAGGAACATCCCTCTCTGAGTTCAAGCTTCCCAGAAAGTACAGCTTGTGCTTTGTGATATATTGCGTGACGAATGGTACCAAGTATGGTAACAAATTTAGTGACTGTAACCCAGTATTATTATAAGATTTGAAATATCCGATCGTTATTGTCATCACTGTACAAATATGGCGACGTTCGTGTTGTAGCTGGTGAATTATGCCGTTCATGTGGTGGAAACAATTTCGAAACACGAGTAGTTGATTGAACTTTGGTGGTATGTACAACTCGGCCCTGAGAAGGTGTAATCAAACTCGAGAGGACTTATGTGCTCTTAGAAGGCTTTTATTAGCTTCGACGTGTCGTGAGTCCTCTGGGAACAGAAACAGTGCTCTCGTTGAGCCAAGGACACCGGCATTTTTACTAGGTATGCGAAAAGCGGTTTAGTTGCTTTTATAAGCTTTGATATGGTTTGATTTAGAAGGAATATGAAAATAGATCAGTGGCAGATTACGCTATACAAATGTAATATTTTGGTAATCGTTTTAAGAGTTACTAACTGTATTGTACACGCATATACCTCACGTGGCCCTCGAACTCAATTCGAACAATAATTTGTGTGCAGGACCACGCCAGTCAGCTGGGCATTATTCTACAAATGCAGAACCATCGTACAGAATTCAAGAGAAAAGAACGAAGGTTGGAAAACTGAGGAGCAACCAGTACAGGCAGCTAATGAAAGGTCAGTTTACCTGCATCTGAAGCTCACTTTGGAAAACGTCATGAACGCAGAAGGCTTTGACGATGAAATTCTCATCGTGTGAACACTGCGAGAGCTTTATAGGCAATGTAAACGACGAAACCCTGTGCACAGATGATGCAACGCTGTTCATACAAGCATTGGTAATTACTAAGAAATTGACAATTTATGATTATTATGTGTTCTTGAGTTATCTAAGACGAATATATGTGGAGTTGCCAATTTTTGTATGACTTTGAAGTTATTACTGATAGGTAAATTTTCGTTAAAAAAAAGGCCGAAAAAACTTGTCATTTGTTTTCTCTTTCTTTTTGTGCAGCAGTGTGGGCCACACAGTTAATGTGTTTTCTCATGATTTGGACCGAGAGACACGGAAACACGAAAGACGGACGACAGATTCTCAGACTCAGCAACAAAGTTTATTACAAAACCACACCTATATACCCAAAAGACGACGCAAAGGGGGAACTAAACAAAAAGAAGGATTACTAATCACATTTCCACGTTAGCCATCCCAATGGACTCCCTCAATACCCTTTTTCCCTTATCTCTTTCAACAGCAAGAACACTAGTTTCACCAAACAACGGGGCACACCCTCTGCATTGTTCAAGGTGAACCACCAACTCCGAGAATACATTCTTCTTGTTGACATTATAAGCATGCTCGCGGAGACGGTCTCTCGGTCCTACATCATGAGTTTACACCAGCTTGCCTGCAAGATTTCCCTTCTTTTAATGTGTTTTAATGATAAAATATTTGAAAACATATTTGCAAATGTGGAGGAGGTAGTTCATTGTTCGTATTGTTGTTTGCTGTTGCAGTGCTAGAAGCACACAGAGTTCAACTACAGGGGGCTGTAACCAACCACCAGAAGCAAGAAATCATCCTAACTATTCCTTCAACGTGCAATGTCATCGCTTTCCCATCTTTTGATTTCGTTCAGAAGAAAACCTGCGAGAAATGTGGCACTGCAACAGGAGAACCCTGTCAGCCGTCATCATCTGACAACTTTCTTCACACCTCCAAAGCTCAACAAAAACAGATTTCTACAAAAGCTAAAAAACTGTCAGAAGGTAAGGCTGTGTTTTGTATAGCATTAGTTAACTAGCTGCAGTCGTGTAAATGATGTCTCACTTCCACACAGTCAAACTTGTAGCAAGAGAAGTTAGCCAAACTCAAGTAAAATAATTGAACGCACCCAGTCATTGTTGCAATAGTGCTCACTACTGCATAAATTCGTCGAATTCAGGCAGACTTTGAGGGGACTGCGCACAAAATTTTCCAGGGTGGCAAGTAACACTGTCTCCCACCTTTAATTCTACCTGCCCCCTATCAGTGCTTATAGCTGTAGTTAGTTCATAGTGCTATTGCAGAATCTGGCAAGCTTAGTGAACATTCTACAATCCAGGAACACCTAACAGCCATGTGGCATCAGTAGAAGACCTGTTCTGCTTTGAAGATGCCTTTGCCTCTGGCCTCGGTCTCTCCGTACATCAACTGGAGCCTGAGCACTTGGGTGCAGCTCTCCTTGAAGAGGAGAAACAGGAAGCCATGGAGGAGAAAGTGGTGCTTCCTGACCTGACCACCACACAGACAAAAAAGAAGAAAGCCAAGAAGACGGGGGTGAAGCTGACAGCGTCACAAATGGAAGATGTAGCTAAAGTGAAGAAGAACGAACTGGAGAAGATGGCAAAGGAGGCACAGATACAGGCAGCGCTCAAAGCTTACATTGACACATGTGTTCAGGCTAATCTGGTGAGTAAACAAATTCATCACAGGAACACATTTGTATTTACAGCTTTCGGTGCGCGATTCATGCGCGAATTTCTGCGATTCACTTGTCCTTGCTATAGGCTTACTTTACATGCAAACATAAAGCCATCAGAGATGTTTACAATACAACAGAGTGTTGTGTTCACTCGCATAGCCTTTATAGTCATTATCTGTTTTTTTTGTTTTTTTCAGTTAGATCAGGCTCATTCAGCTTTACATGTTCATCGCTACAAATCAAAGCATCAAAACAAAGGAATCTCAGTCATCGACATTGAGGTCTATAACAGCCTCATGCGTGGTTTTGCTCTCAAGGTAAGCAGAGTGAGCAACATCTCCTTCTTCTGCTCCTGCTTCAAAATTCCTTTATTTACATGCGATTAATCCAGAAGTCACTTTATTATAGTTGTCTTGTGATAAAATGGTGTGGATGGGCGTGTAACTGCTACGTGTCACGTTGAATTTCTAGAATGATATCAAATCATATACTCTGCATGATTGTCTTTTTTTTTTCTTTCCCCACCAGGGCAAGTTATCCCGTTGCCTTGAACTTTTACACACAATGGAACATGACAAGGTGGAGCCTAATATACAGACCTACAGGAGCCTCTTGGAAGCCCATGCGCGGCAAACAAACATTGCAAAGCAAGAGGTGGAGAAGCTAATAGAAGAAATCAAGAGCAAAGTAAGCATCTACCATCTCACAGTGTGTCCCTACTAACAGTAGCACCCCAACTGTTGCAGTGTAACTGTCCTTAAATTTTGGTGAAATTAAGAATTTTTGCAAGTTTGCTTTTTTGTTAACGTAACCTGTTCCAGCAAGTTCAACTGCTGGTAATGAATCCAGCTTGTTGTTCTTCTCTTTTAATGTACCAACGTCTTTCTTCTTTCTGAACATTTTCTGCTTTGCAGGGGTACACACTAAAGCTGCTGGTGGGTGAAGGCAGGTACTTTGGTGACCAGCGCGAGAAACTTTTGGAGGTATGTTTCTCACATCATGACTAAGGCCCCTGGCTTCCAATGACTGTATCAAATTTTACGGAGTCAGGCATTCTTGCATAGTTATCTTGCATGCTGCGGAATGTTTGGGTTAAACCACATTTTATGAACTTGAGCGCATGTCTGGATTAGCTTGCACTTTTTGACTCAGCGGTTTTAATGAGGAGGAAAAAAAAAGTCTTTTCAACATTTTAGATGGAAGTCTCATGTCTGATGTGCCTTTTCTTTGTAAACAAGGCAGTTTTGCCTGAGGGTTAGGCATATTTTATATTGGCATCGCTACTTTGGAAGCAAGCTTTTCTCTCTCATTTTCTGCTAACGTGAGGGCTGTTTCTTTGGCAGAGCCTGTTGCTTGGGCACGTTACAATCTGCAGGTAATCCTGAGACGCAAATATTAAGACATTATCCCTAGGCAAGGGGTAGCCCCTGTTTGATAGCAGTTACTTAGTTCATTAGCTTATACTCCAGTAAAAATAAGATGGCATTGCATTGCGATAAAGTGAGCTACACTTGCTGCTCAATATCATGGTGCACAAAGTGGGTAGCAACCGACTTGTTATCAACATCACAAGTGAGAGCCAACAATGTTTAGAAAGTTAATATGGTTGATACTAGTTGGGATGTCTTCGTATATGTACGATCTCTGTAGTATCTTTCTACCGTGTTCACTAGTTTAAGCAGCAGTTACTTGTAGTTTATGCTATAGGTAATGCAGATTGTAATCTATATGCCACCTGGTCTTCATTTTTTACTTTTGGCCCAACGTCCCCCTGTGGCTGACATTATGCAAAAAATGAATTTCCAGTGCACATTTTCTCGGATGTATAAATCATCTGACTTCACAGAAAAATGAGTTTGGTTTTCAGCAGCGTCCAGCTTTGTGGTATAACAGACTTGAATCTCCCCAGCCATATTCAGCATTGAACCCTCCTTCTCATTTCTATTTCATTTGCAGGCCATCTCTGTTGCACTACCAGACTATAAGCCTGAACCAATGAGATTCCCAAAGCAATATATCTGTCCTTTGCTAGACAGGCTGGGAAAGCAGGAAAAGACTGTGAGTGATTAGTTCTTCCCTTACAGTCACTTTGGGTATTTCACTTCTGCCTACAGTATTTAATTCACTGTGACAGAAATTTGTCAGTTGAACCATAAATTTTTTATTAGTTGTTAGCCTTAAAATCTTTATTGTACAGGATAATGATACCGATCACGTCACAAGTTTTTTGTAGAAGTGATATAGAAATATCACTAGTGCATTTCATGACTTGCTGCACATCAGTATGTCTGTGGCTTTGATACTGTGTGGCAGGTTGTGTCACAACACCTGTAATTGAAACAGAGGCAGAGTATATATCCAAGGATGTCCAGACCTTTTCAAGGTCTTTTTAATGTCTTTTTTTATGTGTAAATATCCTTTCATTTGTTTTCATGTTCCAGCACAATGCTTACAGTAGTTCAAATGGTGTGTTGTTCGTACAAGAGCTGCAGAAGTGTGCAGCTGAGCAGCTGGCCTGGGAGGTCGAAGGTCAAGTCACAGTCAAGTCTGTGGCAAGAGAAACTAGTCCTTCAGAGAAAGTTATCTTTTTGGTATGTCTGATGATTAGAGGATTAAACATATAGATCTAAAGGAGATTGTGAGGAGGGAGAGCACATACAGTAACACACATTTTCTTCTGCACAGAGAAAACAAGTAGAAGCTACAGAAGCAGCCTGGAAGGTGAAGCTGCGGGAGTCTTTTCTCCAAAACATCAAAGCTCTCTTCAGCCATTCTTACAGTAGGATTTATTTCCATCTTCACTTTGCAGCAACTGACTTCTAACTTAAAATTGGTGCGTTGATGTTGCATATTGACCTCTTCCCACTGTTTCCAGTGATCCGTGGCATGTCCTTGTATCCGTACCTAAATGTCCTGGAACCGGACTGCTACGTGAATATTATGCTGCAGGTAGGCCGAAAAAGTTCACATCTTCAGCTGCTGTAGGTGTTAAATACGTTTTTCACCGCAACCTAGGAAATGCGTGCCTTAGCAATGTCTTCTGAGACGTTCAGCCCTGCCATCGGCGTGCTTCATCATGGCATTGGGGCCAAAGTGATGACACGATACATGACTGCTGCCAAGCAGAATAATGGAATTGCACAAAAGGTATGTCTTGAAGTGATGCAGGAGAGTGTGGTGCCCTTTCTTAAAATCTTATAATGGTGAGTATTGGGCTATGATTCCAGATCACAGCCCTCTATGAGAAGTACTTAGAATACTTCACAACACCAGAGCTTCGAAGCAAGTATAATCCCCGCGAGTACTGGCAGATGCTGCAGGAGCTGAACTCGTCCGGTCCATCACTGGTAACATGTTTTTGTTTCTGTCGTTTGTGCACAGAAATATGGCCCATGATGCTGGGAGGAGCCTTTTTGTGTGGCACCTTTTTATATTTTATGGCCCCAATTTCTTTTCTTTGTTCTGAATAAGCTTTATTCCACTGCTTGACAGGTAAAAAAAAGGCTTACTTCTGCAACTCGCTTACAGAAACTATTTTGTCCATAATCATTATGAGGTATTTATAAACGAGCACGCAGAAAATAAACAATGACAGCAAGGGGTATGCTTGCAGTAGAAACATTCAATCCAGCCCATATGCTTTATCAATGCTGATTGAGGTAATCTGACTAGGATTGCTGCAATGCTAGCAGGTACTCTTGACAACGAGATCTGTTTCTTGTACTGTGAATGTGAGTGCTCAAACGTCTTGTCTTAGGGATGCTGGAGTTGAGTTTTGTACAAGATTCCGACAGTACAGGCTTGATGTACAGCTTGAGAACAAGGGCTCATGAAAGGCATTTTTGTTTCTGAAAATAGAGATTATTTTTAGAGTCTTGCTGTTGTAGGAGGACAGGCATAACTTAATGATAACCTTCACTCCCTTTTTTTTTTTTTTTTCAAACAGGATGGTGAAGTGAGCCCCTGGCCATATTACACCCTCCTTGGGGTATGTTCAGTTAAGCTTTCTTATTGCTTCTTAGGAAATAGGACGCACAGAGTTCCTGGCTTTAATGTCAAAAGTTCTTGTTTCTTGCCCTTCAGGTTGGACGTTTTCTGTATGACCTCATCATTCATGAGGCCAAGATTGACATCAATGTCACAAGGCACTCATCCTCGACAAAGTAAGCTTCTGTAGTATGCACTGGCTACTACTTTTAATCTCCTGTTGTCCCACAGAAAGATGATCCCTGCATTCTACAGCATCTACAGAACGGTGGGAGCTCGAACAAAAGAAGAGATCAAGGTATGCCTGTTGGTTATGAACATGTAGCTTACAGGTATAAGTTGGAAATACTTAGCAATGTGTAGCAGTGCACAATACAAGGGAAAGTACATCATGCTCTTGTCCTGCTCACAAATGGTTGTGCTGAAGCTTTAGCTGGCACTTGGAAATCGCTTTGTTATAAAGCAGTACTCTAGAGTACAGTAGTTCACACACTGCCCTCGTAGATCCGTCTACCAACACTTTTGTCCAATTAATCAAACTGTCATTAATATCTGGATGGCTCTTAATAATGCAGTGAAGCTTATTTCTTACTGTCAGTTGTGACTGGGAGATGACATTGTTTTCATTTACAGCCCCATCCACTATTAGCCAAGCTCTACAGAGGAGCAATGCTGGAGGAGTTGTCATTTGATGTTGGGGTAGTGCCCATGGTCTGTCCTCCGCTTCCTTGGTCCTCTGTGCATAGCAGTGTGTTTCTTCTCACACAAAGTACGTCTTTCATCATTTCAATTAAGCGCACCTGGCTAGTGTAGCAGTTCTTATCACTCTTAGGTAGCATTGACCTTGTCTGTTCTGAGTAGCATTAGCCTGAGTCTGCTCACCCTTAATAAAGAGTTTTATTGTTGTCCTATTCCTCTGTTGTTTCTGCTCTGTGCAATAGTCTCAGCATTGTTCTTGCTGCAGCACCATTTGTGAGGCTGCCAGAAACAGCTCAACAGCAGAAAATGATCCTGGAACGTTGCCCACCCCAGCAGCTCTATCCGTCGTTTGATGCGCTCAATATCTTGGGGACATGTCCATGGAAAATCAACAGACCTGTGAGCACAGTTGTTACTCTGTTGGAATGAAAATAATGCATACTGTATGGATATGGATACATATCCATACAGGATAATACAGGATAATATATATAACATGGATATGGATAATATAAATATGGAGGCAGGACTGTAGGTCAGAATAGAAGAAATCGAGAGGAGGCACTAGCGAAAAAAAAAAAAAGAAGTATGACCAATACTGTTGTTTATCATTAAGGTACTGCTGATTTTGCAGAGAGCACTGGGTATAAGCAGCTTTGCTGAGAATGTACGCCTAGTTTTTAACCAGCAGTGTTGATTCTGTGATTGTCACGTTTCTAGTTTTCTTGTACTGCTGCATGTATTGTGACTAGTATCTACAGATTATCGCACTTACAGTAAATAGTCTCAAATCTGTTCTGTGTCTGGTATGAAGGGACTTGTACTAATTTCTGCGTTACAGATGCTTGAGCTGGTCACCGAAGTGTTCCTCAACAAGGGCAGCAATGAATTGGATATTCCTATGCCCCCATCAGAGTGTCATGCACCCCCCAAATTCCACCCGTAAGTGCCTTTTATTGTTTGCAACCGGTTGCGCACATCTGGATGCTGATTATGCACAAATAGAATTGGTTTCTTGTCTACCCAGGGGGATGAGTAAAACTGAGAAGCTAAAAATTGCTCGTGAAAGAATGCTGGTCAAGCGCAAGAAGGCTGAAATGTACAGTCTTTGGTGCGATGCTCTTTACAAGCTCTCTATTGCAAATCACGTATGTTTTTGCCTGTTTGTCATCTTTAGAAAAGTTGATCTTTTTAGGAAAGTATGTTGGAAATTGTAAAAAACATTTACTGATGCAATTGACTTGGTGCTGAAATTCCCACGAAGTCTGTGGGATCAGGTGATTTTCTTTGCGGTAAGTATGTCTTTGAAGAGCATTGAAGAAAATGTTACATTTATTTCATCCCCCTGACAACTACGCATACATATCATGTTTTTAAAAGCAATAAAAAGAAGGTAAGCTTCCTTTTACAGTGAAGCCTTAGATTTGCTTTCAACCTTTTATTTCAGTTCTTCATTCAAAGAAAGAGTAATTGAATTTGAACAGATTGATCAGATTTTTGCTCATTCAGCATAATTGAACTGCCCAAAAAAGTATTTGTTTAGTGCCAGCACATTATCATCATAGCATTAGCATGTACCTTTACCACTGTTTCCTGAAATATTCTAAAGCAGTGTATTGTGTTCTTTCAGTTTAAGGAGAGATCCTTCTGGTTTCCTCATAACATGGACTTCAGGGGACGTGTCTACCCATGTCCACCTCACTTCAACCATCTTGGTAAGATGGTGTGACCTTTGTTTTCATCTTGGATGCTATTCATGGAAGGACATTATGTATGAATCGATATGGGCACCAGTGCTGCCTTTAACTGTTACTTATCTGCTTGTATCCCCCAGGTAGCGACGTAACTCGTGGCATTCTTCTTTTCGCTGAGGGGGAGCCACTTGGCAAGAAAGGTCTCGACTGGCTTAAGATTCACCTGATCAATCTTACTGGACTGAAGAAAAGGTGAGACAGCTGTGAAGGATAGAGTCAAGACTTTTTTCACTGCTGTATGTTCAAATTTAATTCTGTGTACACACCTTTGCCTCAGGGACCCAGTCTCGGAAAGGCTGAATTTCGCCAATGAGGCCATGCCATTGATCTTGGACTCAGCGGACAATCCTATGAATGTGAGCCCCTATGTTGTCAAAGTAATCTATTGTATGATGATAACACTGTAAAGTAAGCTATGAGTACACAGATGTTATTTCAAAATCCTTTGCAAGGGAGCTGTCTCTAATACAATAGATTACATTTGTCCCCTAATGGGTGGCTATTTAATTGTTGCCTCTGGGGAAAAAATCACTAATAGACACAGAATATGAATGTGTATCAGAGGACAAAGAGAATATCAGGCTACCAAATTAGGGCAAGAAGTAGAGAGCCATTCAGTCAACCATTCTTCATCCCTCAGGGCCAGCGCTGGTGGATGCTTTCAGAGAAACCCTGGCAGACATTAGCCTGCTGCAAGGAAGTGGCCAATGCAGTGAGGTCGGACAACCCTGAGGAATATGTGTGTCATTTCCCTGTGCACCAAGATGGATCCTGCAATGGGTTGCAGCATTACGCTGCCCTAGGGCGGGACCACGACGGTGCCGTGCAGGTCAACCTTCATCCTTGCGATTTCCCACAGGACGTGTATAGTGGAGTTGCTGCACTGGTAAGTGTTGTTGTTTTGCAAGACTCTTGAACATTGGAATGTTGGAAGAAAATTTACAACATAGATGCGTCACCAGAATGGACATATGAATATAGGGTAGCAATACTAATACCTGAAGCAGCACTTTGCTTTGATTAGTTCTAAACGATTGAGTGAGTTGAGGGTAGACATGTGACTGTCATATTTCCATTGGAAATCTGTCATTAGAGTTTGTTAGCATCTCACTTAACATTAACTGTGGCTAAATTAGACTAAACATTTTAGAATTCTCTGTAGCCATTTGGATTCCACACTTTGACTATGTGCCCTGGGCCACTGCTACAAAATGATGAAAACCAGCATTGAAGTTATCCCTTGTAAAGACAGGAGTCATCGCTGTCCTGCTGCAGTCCAGGACCAAGCCCTTGAATGTAGCGGGTTTCCAGTGTAGGGGATTGCAGAGTGCCTTTGCTTCATGTGTTACCCGTGCCAGCTGCCCGTGCTCTACTCTTCCTTCCCTTTACCATCAATACAGCACCACCATGACACTGACTATCCACTTTTTGCGGCATAGAGTAACAGACGACACCATAGCAGCCAAGTCTTAATGATACTCTCCATTTAGGTCGAGAGGGAACGCAAGAAAGATGCAGCAGATGGCCTAGAGATTGCCAAAGTCCTGGAGGGCTTCATCAAACGCAAAGTAGTGAAGCAGACTGTGATGACAGTTGTTTACGGAGTCACACGGTTTGGAGCACATCTTCAAATCATGAAACAGCTCAAGGATATCCAGGACTTCCCCCAGGAGCACTGTTGGAGTGCTGCTCACTATCTTGTGCAGAAGACCTTCTTCTCCATTCAGGAGATGTTTACTGCCACACGTGAGATACAGGTGGGTACATCTTCACCGTATGCTGTGTCTTCAATTTCAGTGCTGGCAAATTGTAATGAACAGTGTACAATGTTTGCCATGCCATGCTTACTGTAACTTCTAGCAACCACACCCTGACAGTTTTTTTTTTTTTGCTAAATATTAAAATTAAATTCCAGGACTGGTTCACCCATTGTGCAAAGCTGATTTCTCAGGTGTGTGGCCAACCTGTGGAGTGGGTAACCCCATTGGGACTTCCAGTTGTGCAGCCTTACCACAGGTCCACGACAAGCAAGAGCCCCATTTCATTTGTAAGTTTTTGCATGTTGTGACGGTCCGAAATGTCTTCAGTGCAGAAGATTTGCATCAGTACCTCCGCTGTGTTGATAAGTAACTTCTAGTAAGTAGTATCATGCAGCATACATTATTGTGCCCACAAACTGTTGCCAGATCAAAGTAGTCATTGTCATGAATGAATTATGTACAATGCAAAACATGACACCAAACTCTTTGTTTTGTGTGTAAAACAAGAGGCAAGCCACTTTTCTGATGAGCACATTTTGGTTTTCTACAGGGTGACAGAATTCCACATTCATACACCACAAACTTTGAAATGTACCAGTAAGTATGAAAGTACTGCTGCTTTTCTAGCTGTTACATAACTTTCTTGTTAACAGTACTTTGCTCATTTGTTTGTTTCTGTTTGTTTACAGGAGGCCAAACATTATGAAACAGAAAAATGCATTTCCACCAAACTTCATTCATTCCTTGGACTCCACACACATGATGCTGACTGCCCTTTACTGTCAGAAGTAAATGATTAAAACATAAAAACAATGGCTGCTGTGGACATTGGAATCATATCTGATACTGATCTGTATTTCAGGGCAGGGATAACGTTTGTGTCTGTACACGATTGTTTCTGGACTCATCCGAACACTGTGGACATTATGAACAAGGTGAGCTATGTATATAACAAACATTGTCAGCAATTCAGAATGGGGATAAAACTGTGCAGCTTGCAAAATGTATCTCCACTAACTGCACTAAAGATTGTTAAACATATACATAACGACTATTGGGGGCTTATTTTGTTAACAGCAGCTTTAGCAGTATGTTCTCTTCTGAGGTCCTCGAATTTAGACACTCTTCGCATTAGATGACTTGTGCATGATCATCTTTTTCTTTATAACATTGTTCATGCAAACGTATATTGTATTGATGAGATAGAGTCCGTTTGTTATTATTGCCTTTTTTGCCCCCAGAGACGTCCAATGTTGTTTTACAATAGCAATACAGCTACTGCCTCTCCACTGTTACTACTTACTAGAATGCAAATGACTTACTAGAACTATCTAGCTATCTAACTTACTAGAATGCAAATTTTATATCATTCTTCTAGTGACAGATATATTTGTCGACAGACACATGTACAAGCAGAATGCTTTGAAGCTTCTTAGGGGTTAGTGCTGTATTTTAATTTTGCATTTGATGATGTCACCATGTTTTTTTTGTTGACCTAAGTTTATTTAATTTTATAGTGTGTTCGATTTTTATGAAAGTGCACCACCCCTTAGGCCGTGTGCCGTTGGTGGCTACTCAAAGTAGGAAGTAAATAAAAATAAATAAAAAATATGATAGCACACTATGGGCACAACAAATAGCCTGCATAACCCACTAGTATATCAGTGACATTAATGAAAGTCGTGGTGTGCCGTTATTTTATGGCGTACCTTTATGTGCACAGATATGCAGGGAACAGTTTGTGGCCCTTCACAGTGAACCAATCCTGGAAAACTTGTCTGCATTTCTGGTCGAAACGTTTGGCTACAAGGACAGGTAAGTGTTGTCAAACACGACTGTTTCCCTGCTTTGCCACAAGTCTTTGCAGTTCGAGAGCAGTGACCAGAGCCTTGCATGCCTTCTTTTTACCTTTGTGTGCATGTTTCTTTCTTATAATCGTATTTTTTAAAGAGAGTTGTCACGTGATGGCTCCCTGGGTGATCTGGCTAAGATAAAACTGAACAGGATTCTGACCCAGATACCACAAAAAGGTACGAGTACTAGCACTACATAAGTTGTAAGAGTACTATATACACACTTTACTATGACTCTTCTTGCCTTGCTCTGCAGAGTATTGTACCACGACATACTGTGACTTGAACTTAAACTACCCTTTATCGTACTGGAATACCCAGTGTTTAGAAAAGAATCCTTTTTCCTTTCAGGTTCTTTTGACTTGCAAAAAGTGCTGGAATCAGTCTACTTTTTCAGCTAAGGCCACATTAGTAGATATATGTAAAATGCAACGTGTACAGTTTGTGTAAGTAATGTATTATAGACGAGAGCCTTAGCAGAATAATCATACTACTCAACTGATTTGTATTTGTCTGCTATGTACAGAAACTTTGTTGCACAGAATGTGACTTCAAAACCAGGATCCCCCTTTGGCTTTCTTGTATTTGATGTGTTGAAGCTGAATGGCATTGGCGATCTGCTTGGCTGTGCGATTCTGTCCATAGTAGTCAACAAACTCACCATCAGGATCAATGAGGTACATGATGACTGTGTGGTCGACCTGAAAGAAGAAAAAGTGCATTGGTAACTTCTGTTCTGATGCAACTGGAACACACTTGCCATTCAGATCTACAATTTGCTCTGCTACAAAGAAACACCTAAAGGTCAGAAGATGAGGCTTTTGCACCAGTCTTAATTTACTCCCATGTCACTTCAGTTTGATATCTCTGAAAATACAGTTGCTAGCCGAGGAGAGCCACTAGACACTAAAAAATATTCCAAGAGCATATGAATTACAATATGTTCTCGCTTAACTGCTACGTGAAAATTAAAAACTCAGTGAAATGGAAAGTTTGTTTCGAGATTGTTCCAAGACACAGGTGAACTCTTATACTGATTTGTTTTACATCCAAACTGTTTAGTTGCGAACCGGTTACCTATTATTTTGTTCCGGTGCTACCTCAGCTTGGGTTCGGTTCGACACCCTGCTTACAAAAATGAAATCATTGACAAAGCCCGACGAGCTACACCCAATGACAGGCAAAACTCTGCAAAAATAGCTTAATATTTCAAGATATGTTGCGAACTCTAAAGGCAATACTGAAGACATGGTTCATGGTGTTATACATCCATGTGCCTTGTACTAGTACACCACTGTGAAATGAAGCAGCAAAAGTGCAACAAAATTTCCTTCACTGGAAGCAGAGCAAAATAATGGGTATTATACACTTTTGTTACTCTAATATTTCAACACTGGCCATTTCCTGCAATACAAACTTCACAAACATGTTTTTCTGCCTCATCCTGAGAGGTGTATTTTGCTGTAGGACCACATATTCCGGTGTGCCTTTTTCTGGAAGGAACCACGCAGAGAAATGCAGGAAGTTAAGTATAATAGGCAAAATATATCCAGCTGTATCTGGTAGTAGAAAGCATGGTTGTTTTTTCCCCATGCATTCGTTAACATGTAACCACATGAAAGCTTGCTTACAATGTAATCTTGCTCCTCGTCCCTGGGTCCTGCACTGAAGTACACCCTGAAGGCCCTAGACGCCTTTTGTACTTGGTCTTTAGAACCAGTAAGTCCCAAGATCTTTGGATGAAACTCTGAAGACAGGTACACATTGTATTTAATAGACAACAGGAATTGCAGATCTAAGGCTTGCCTTTGACATAAGCTGCGACAGCCTTGACATCATCTCGATCGGGGTCTACACTTATGAACAGAGGTTGAATTGGAAGGTCGGGGAATTGGTCATCTAGAAGAAAATAATAAACGAGGAGAATAATTGTGAGGGGTTTCCATAAAGACACTGCACCTGGTAGCAACAGCAAAGAAAAGTGTTGAAATGGGAAGAGTCTGGAAGGGTTTGTATGTGGGGAAAAAATATATTTTGTGACATTATATAGTTATGTCAGAAGGGGCAGAGTGACATGCTTACCAAGTGTGTCAATAACCTTGCCAAGCTTTTCCAATTCATCAGGACATATGTCTGGACAATGTGTGAAGCCAAAGTAGATGAGAAGCCATTTTCCAAAGAAGTCTTCACTCTTCTTTGGTTGATTGTTGTGATCAACAAGTTCGAAGTGACCCCCGATTGATGCTTTACCGAGTGACCGCTTCCGCTCTTTCTCGATTGCTGCAAAAATTTTGCATTTCGTTATACCTTGCAACTGAAGGCAGTAGAGGATTGTACCTAACCGCTTTTCTTTCTTGACGTACATCATCCAGGCTAGTATGATACCACCAATAGCGCTGGTGTAGCCCAAGCTTTTCCATGTTACAGGCTGCAAATAACATGAGCAGCCAGATGACGAATGGTAATACGCAGAGGCGTTTCGGTGCATCCGACTTAAGCTCAAAACGATAAACATACAACTTTCCACTTTGTATTTTTTCTTGTGCTCTGATATCGTCGACATTCGTAGAGAGTGCCTTGTTTCTCAACGATTCTCAGCGTTTCCAGCTAGAATAACAAGAAATCACACCATCACAGGACACACCTTTGTGAACAGAAACACTGTGTATGGAATTTCACGTACCCTGTATGCACTCCTGTGAGAAGGGCACACTATCGACGGGTGATACCTGGACAGTGAGCGCAATAATAACTTGGAGAGCATGCCTGGAAAATGTGAAATAACTTCAGTTTCGAGACGTTTTGCGTACTAGCGTTACCGCTACTGCCACTACCATTCGCGTAAAATCGAAACCTAATTTACAAGCGTGTGAGTCCATGGTAGCCAGACGACGTTGCAATGGCCTGCTACACTGCTGCTATTTTCGCGTTCCGCTAATTAACTTTCGTACATCGATAAATACATGACATAATGATATATAGAAAGGAAGAAGATAATTTTTCAACGACCACGATTCTTTTAAGTTATCCACTTTCCCAGCGTACGTGAAAAAGATCACGGCACTGTGGGTGCCTGCGTCGTCTGCACTGTCATGAGGCGTCTCGAAGTACCATAAGGTTTTGGTCAGTGCGCGTTCTGAGAACTGCCTGTAGATTTGATTATATGTATGTACAGTTCGCTAAATTTGTGCTCTACATTTCTGCCTTTGTGGTTTATCAAACCCAGGGCGATAATCCAACTTCAATTTGTCTTGACGTTCTAGTACATGGCCGAAAAAATCCAGTTTACGCGGGAATTACCTCTCGTGGGTAAGGACTTGCTGAAAGATGTGCTCTGTGTTCTTGCGAAGAAAAATGACTATGCTGTAAATAACCCAGAAGAGTTTCAGGTAAGTGAGCCTACGTTCCTTGTTTATTTTCTTCAGATATATTTCAAAGCTAGCTATACCACGTGCACGCACTTTCAGAAGATGTATTATCGGTACCTGCTTTACCATCAGCCCGAAGGTGGTTTGGATAGGTCTGACTGCTCCCGAAGCCATCCAATTGTCGAATGAATTTTAGAAAAATAAATAAATACACATTAAAAGTTGGGATGGCAAATGATGTCTCTCAGGGCTTCTGTGAAAGTGAGGGAGTTCTGGAAGCCATTTTGATTGGGGTAGGAGGACATGATGATCTTGTCCGGAAGGTATAATGCTGTTCATGAAGGAGATGGAGTTTCTTACGATGTTGAAAGGACTGACTGTGGTTTTAGTAAACATGCTAAGAGAGCCGTTGTCTCTTTCTGTTTCATTCATGAAATCTGTGTACCAACAAGCACTAAAGTCTGCTGTTAGTTTTCGGAAGGACTGCTATTTGTTATTCTGATTGGTATTTTGATTTAAACATCAATTTCTTCTGCATGAGCGATTTACAGTGATGTGTTTCATGTTCACTGTCAGTGTGTTTCCTGCTTATCAAATAAACTTTTCTCAAATATATTTTTACAACTTTTTCTTGGTGATACAGGATCACTTCTCCCATGGCCAAACAGCGGAATTCATTTTCCAAACCTGCAGTAGATGGCACCTATCTATTCCTGTGTACTTCCTTGCCCTTGAGTACTTTGACCGGTTAGTTCTTTTTTATATATGCATGCATGACTTACGAAATTATTAAATTGTATGTTGACCAAATCATAACGATTATAAGTAAGTTTGTACTGGTACAATTGTGCAAGCAAATAGAAGAAACAGTGACTTGAATGCTGACACACAAGGCTAGCTGTTTCTGAAAGTCCTGAGAAGGCAGACGACATGGCAGTTGGGACAGTTTAAAGATTCCACACCATGAGCTGCCTTATAATAGTTACTGAGGATGAGGTTAGTGACACAGAGTCAGGGTGCTGTGAAAGGAACATCAGGGTATTTCAGTGGTTCTAAGAGGCTTGAGGCTTGAGGCTGACACGCTATTTGAGGGACTGCTGTCCAGTATGGTGTGAGAAATATTGAGGTGAAAGTATAAAGGGCAACCCGAGGCCAGGAATGAAGAGACATGTACAGTGTGTTCCCAAAAGCGGAGAACCCTTTGGTGGCATAGAACAAAACAATATTCTATGTGCCCTACAATTTTGTAAGGGTTAGCATAAGCATTGCTGGCTCACACTGTGTCTTATCTCTTTTGTATTTGGCATGGACCTAAGTTAGTGGTCAACAGCTCTGGACAGAATGTGAAATGGCAAGGGTGCAGGCCAACAGGTATAGTAAAACAAAAATAAAGGGATGCCTGAGACAGTGGCACATAATGGCAACAAGGCCATGCAGTGTACTAGGAAGTGAAACGAAAGTTTGTCTGGTTTTGGTTCTTCCTTCAGTTTTCTTTTTTCTTTGTTTGTGAAGATGAATTTGCTTTTTTTTTTACATTCAGGTTTCTCGTGCTTCACATTCGTGATTTGCGGCGAGAAGTTGCTAATTCAAGTGGTCCTCGTATCACCTGGAATGGGGTGATGGAGCGTGTGTCTCAGCAAGTGGTGCTTCGTGCCCTCTCATGCATACAGCTCGCGAGCAAAATGGTGTCCAGTGGCAAGGTACCTGTTTATTTTTGGCAGCTCTGCTTATTGCGTTATGTATAGGCTGTACTGCAGCTATGTATAACAAGTACTGCTGTGCTAGTGGGAAATACTTAGAAATGCAGTTAGCTGATAAACATTTTATCCCAACTATGACGCAGGCAATTAATCCATATTGTGTGGGATGAGGAACCCGACAATAGGAAGCTCATGAAGGAATGAGGACGTAAAGAAACAAGCACGAGTATTTTTGTGGATCACACGAAACACCAAATGTTTCCCTCCAGTGGTCTTTAATTTTTCAAAGACAGATTGACATGTGCTGCATTGTCTACAATAAGTGCATCAAAGTGGTAGCACGTTAGTCTGATGGGCCATCAGGTGGATCAAAAGATGAGTAGCAATCTTGTCGTGCACTTAAGGCAGTCATCAGAACAGTTTATAGCTGCAGCTGTCTCTTGTAAAAGATTTTTGTGCATATACACCATAATTTTGTTGGGCTGGAATTTGAAAATTCAATCACTAAGCATGGCTTTTTTTTTTTTTATGGTCCCACAAGCGCACAGTCATATAACATACTGCTGCGTTTCTGCGTTTCTCTTGTAATGTGAATATTTGCAGAAGTCATTGGCATACCATTTCTTTAGCATTTTGATGTTCTTACACATTTCAGGCTGTCACTGTGGAAGATGTCCACAGCCTAATAAAATCTTCAGGAGGAGTGTACTCCAAGCAAAGCGTGCTCATGTCTGAACTAAGAGTGCTCAAGACCCTGGACTACAGGCTTCAGATAGATACCCCACTGGACTACATCGAGATCCTCCTCGATGTCATCAGTGAGTGTTGTCCTGAATTACAGTTTTTATTTTGGTGAACTGGAGCAAATGGCACAGGAATGACGTTGTGACGGTTACGATATATTGTCTGCCTGACCCCAGTATCCAAAAATGCTCCATTTAAGAGAAGTTCCTTGTTGCAGGCTACAATGACCCTGAGTTTACACCTAAAGAGGTGTACCCTGTTGCTCTTGAGTTGCTTCGTGCCTTTTATTTCATGCGAAAGGAAATTTATGCCAAAACTTCAGGAATGCTGCACTTTGAGAGCCCACAAAGCAGCAGCCAGGATTCTTCAAGGTACAACAAATGTTCTGTCTGGCTAGCATTTCCATAACAGTACCTCTTTATGCCAACACCCAAAGCAATATAGAAAATTTAGGAAAAATAGAGCATAAGATGTTATATGAGCAGTTAGTACCTCAGAATGGTTTGCTTTCTATATGTTTCGTGTTCTCTTGAAGAACACCTGCAAACACATTCATGTCGGACAAGCTACTTTTGGCTGCGGCTATTCTCGTGACTGCGGTTCGACTTCGGATGCCAAAGAAGCATAACCAGGTAATAGATACAATGAGGACAAAGTTAGGAATGAGTATGGCTGCTAGTCCTTCTGCCTTGTTGGTTCATTTTCTCAACCAATGAAGCAAGAAGATTAAAACAGAATAATGGAGCCTATAAACCCCTTTGATTTCTGGGAAATAATGCAACTGTAATGTGAAATTTACGACTTCTCCATTCCCACAGTTCTTGGCCAACATGACAGCTGTCACACGCTTTGTTGATGATGAGGTTGAGGACTTCAGCATTCTCATGATATCTGTCCTTTACGACGATACTAGAGCATTTGATGAAGGCAGTTTTCTTGACCTTAGCGGTTAATAAACATTCATTAACCTTTTGCATCCATTCTGGTGCCTTTCTAATTTACACAATGAGAGTTTGTAACATTAAGTAATATAAATTGCAGAACTAACTGCAATTACAAAATAAACTACTGAGACCCAAAACATATTAGCAGGAAACAAAATAAAACTTTATTGCCTAAATTAACATATACAATTTAATTACATATTTACAACTGTGTATAAATTATTCACATGCTGGCAATGGCATTGGAAGGTTAGCACAGTCGTTTTTTTATTGTTTTTTTTAGTCTACTTCTCCTATGATTGGTCCATCCTTCTGACTGGTAGACTTGGCATGCTTTGGTCCTGTATTGCTGCCTTGGTGAAGCTTGCTCATGATCGGACTGCAGGCCTGCTGCAGCTCCTTTAGCCTGTGCTCATACTCTACCTTCTCAGCCAGTGTGTTGGAATCCATCCAGCTGACAGCATCTTTGCAGAGTGATAGAACTTTCTCCCGATAAGCAGCTTCCAACTTGCTTCCTGCCTCTTCAGCAGCTTGCTTCACGGAGTGCACATAGGACTGAAGTCCAGTCCTTGCGGCCACACGTTCCCTCTGTTGTTCGACCTCTTCAAGAAAGAAAGGAAGCGGCACAACGATCAGAAAGCAGTGGGACCCTTCTGGCGGGCGCATGTGTGAAAACCGCCATTACGTCTTGCCCCAAAACGTTCTATCGTGTTGCGAGTATGACTATTTCTAGGCATGTTTCTACGTATATGTAATGGAAATAACGAGCGAATCAGCAGCAATGCCTCAGAAGCCTACAGCCACTCCATCCAAGAAAGGTAGCAGTAACGAAGAAAAAAAAACAGCGTTGAGATTAACATCGTAAAACAAGGTACGTTATCACGCCGGAAATCTGTTGTATTCTGTGTAGCATCCGTTACGCACAAAGGTTCAACAAACCAACCACCCAAGTAGAAGAATCTCGTTTTCCACTAACCGGCACTGTCTTGTAGAAGCATGTACTATCGGTGGCGCTATCGTTAGCATTTCTTTTTTTTATTATTATTATTATTATTACTATCGCTTATCACAAGGACACCTGCATATCGTCTGCAGACTTGGGTAATTTTCAAACTGGCGTCATAGTTCGTGAAGGTGGCTTCCCCTGCATGAACCAGTTCCCTGTAGGGTGGCTTGTATAGTATACACCAGTTTCCTGTAAAGCAGGCTTCTTACGCACATTTGAATGTTCACCGTTGCACTATATCTGCACTGTACTGCATTAAGTTGACGGGCGCCTTATTTATGACGGTGGCGTGTTGGTGAGCGGGAATGAGAATGAATTTAGGACTGCCAATGATCGGACGATCTGCATATGAGTTTGATGCGGAATGTTATGTGGAATTTTGCGTATCCGTTTGAAATTAAATGAGTTTATCGACTTGAACAGGATTTTCAAACGCATTCTTTATTAATGAATGAAAATTAATTTATTGATGGCTAGGATAGCCTAGAGAGTCACTTACTGCGGTTCCTGTGCAATGTGACTGAAAGTGAACCAAACCTTGTGTTAACAAATGAAAAGCCCGCTGCAAAAGCAATTTCTTATGAGGATAATTCATCTTTTATACTTAACAACATCAAACAAACTATGGAGCTACGAAGTGAGGCGAAGTATTGAAGAAAAGCTTGCGAATGCCTCCGGGACAGGCTATCAGAAGGAATTGGTCAGCATCTGTGCTGCTGTCACCGTCACATTTTCCGAAAGAATGTTGCTGCTTTTATCGCACATGGCGAACTCTCTTAATCCTAGAAAAATAGTAGGATAAGTAATGCGTCTAGTTTGTCGAGAGCAAACTTGGGTCCCTTACCTTACATACCGTAATTTCACATGTATAAGCCGCACGGCACATAAGCCGCAGGTCCCGTTTTTAGTAGCGTTT
>JARGYV010084272.1:0-14753 GCA_029532675.1 Ornithodoros moubata
CATACATACATTGACTGAGTGACATCTGCTGTATTGGAAAAAGCGGTATGCTCCACGAAACAATCACAAAATATTTGGATCTAAATGTGACAATTTTTAAGTTAATATAAGTAATGTGCAGCCTGTATGGAGTTGTAATATATAAGTTGGCTCTCCTTATGGTCAAGTTATGTGCTTGCTAAATGACTTTTTTTTTTTCCTGTTTGCATCTGTAGCAACATTGTACGATCCTAACAGAACAAACTAACAGTGCTTGTTCATTGTATGCTGTTTGACTTGCAAGTTTGACTAACACATTTTTTATCGAGGAATGATGTCCTTAACTCAGGCGCGTAGGCAGGGGGGGGGTTTGCGGGGTCGAAACCCCCCCAGAAATGCTTACCTGTATATATATATATATATGTGTATATGTGTATATATGTGTGTATATATATATTAGAGGCTGTCCAGCACTGAACCCCCCCCGAAACAAAATTCTGGCTACGCCCCTGCCTTAACTTCAGTTTTTGCTTTTGTTGGATGAAACAGATTTGTCCATGTCTTCAGATGATCTATTATGCTTCTCAACTCAGTGCACATGTTTTGGGGCAACACTGTACAAACAGCAAATTTGGAAATGAATGTTAGTTTTGGTTTGGTAGCTTAGAGGGAATGCAGCATTGATTGTGGTTGAGAGATGTCAGAAGCAACAATGAAGCAGTACTCATTAGTAAGATGCATTGTCTCTTCAAATGGTGCTGTTCATACTCCAAGACTGCAGTACAAAACAAGGCATGCATGCGTTCCTTTGCATGCTTAACGTGTTTCACTTTGTTGTTTGTAAACAATGTTGAAGGTCCCCAGTATTATCACTTGGGACAATGCCAACTGTTCTGCCTACAGAATCATCATGGCGGAGAACCTGATGAAGGACATTCAGAAGTACTCAGACATGGACATCGACGAGCTCCTGTCCAAGCTCAGTCCGGAAGAGATGGAACAGCTAACCAACATGGTAGACCCGGACGTAAGTTTTCTTCTTTTTTTTCACTTCCTTTGCATTGTCTCTCCTCTCTCCTCCGCAGTGCATTACTGTCAGAGGACATCAGATTTCAATGCCTCTTTGGTGTGTTACAGGACTCATTAATACCACCTTCAGAGAGATGTCGTACCCAAACGAAAAAGAAACCGACCGGTCCGCTCAACCGACGCCATCTTCTGCAGTTCCTAGAGAAATATGCCAAAGAGCAGGAAGACTGGCCAGAAGCAAAACCATTCCAGCCTGGACAGAAGAGAGGTATTGTTAACATTCATGTTGTTGCCCACGTCTTTCTCGGCTGCGTATGCCCGACATTGAGAGAGCAGCAAACTTTGCAGTTGTGCATTTTGAAAGGAGGTATGTAGGCTCTTGAAAAAAGAAACGGCATTATTGCACAGCATGTTCTATGAAAGGAGGGAAATTGGTGAGTTGGCATTAATACAGCAGAAATGCAGTTCCAGAGATATCAGGACTGCTTCGTAATGTTGCTCACCCACAACTTGTGTTTACTTATTCACCCTCTTTCAGTCTCCTCTTCTTGTGCTTAGTTTACACCTATTCCAGAGTCTGTTTGCTTACTTCTCTTTCAGCCTTGCTCACTGATGTTTGGCTCATTAATCAACAGTTTTCAGGAGACTTGATCTTGATAAGCAGACATGGCATTGTTATACCATGTTCTAGGGGACTTAAGGACAAATAATTTTTTGTGCAGTATTTCATAACAGACATATTGATACTGACAATCTGTCCCCCTCTATATTTCAGGCAAAGTATTTGTGCCACGCATCCAGCCAAAGCCTCAAGATGACGATGTCGAGGTGGAGTTGGACCTGGGTGACGAATACAAGCAAGCATTGAACACAGCCAATGAGTCTGAGCTGGTGGATCTTGCAGGTAAGCCTTGGCCCTTCGTGTCCGCCAGAGAACTGCTCATGATCTCCATATTTATTTGCATGTTTCTGCTTACTTTTAGCCATTTTGGGTCTACACAGTATGATCAGTCAAGATCAATACCACGACACTCTCACAAATAAGCGACAAAAGCCTGGATCTGGTTTTGAAAGTAAGTGTGGTTTCTGATTAGGAGATCCCAAGCATGACTTTGTGTGTAAAAAGAGAAGTGTGCATATCCAAGCGATATTCCATGCCAAGTGTGATGTCCCAGACGCTGAAAGCGATTAGCATGACATATTTGCCAAAGAGTGTTACAGCTCTCTATCAGCCCATGAATTCAGAACTAACTAAGAACTGCTTGTACAGAAGGCACCCCTTGGATGGGTTCTTTCGTGCTTAAGCTACGATAATGCATAGTGGGTGGCTCGCAGTCAGTCTCCAAGTTGAATTGAAGGCCACAAATATACTTGTGTGGCTACACTTTTGCTCAGTAGGTGACAATGATATAGAAAAAAACGCTGCTGTTTTCTTCAAGTCCGTGAGAGCTGGCATCTGTCGAGACTGCCATCGGGTATGCCAAATGGTACTTCGCTACGCATCGCTCCGAAAAGAGCATCTCCTTCAGCTTCCCAATGGAGACTACCTTATCCGGTCTCGAAATCCAAGCTACATTTTCGTTCAGTGATGCTTTCATCAAGGCAGTTACTTCTGAAGGATTGGGCAGAAATCGTCCCACATGATTCACCGTGCCCAATAATTGACATACCCCTGCCACATTTTTGGGTGCCATCATGTTTTGGAGGGGTTTAACCTTCGTTGAGCTAGGACGCATTTCAGTCTCGTCGACGACGATGTCCAGAAATTTCAAAGACATCAGTCCAACGTTATGGCAATTCAGTGTTACTCCTGCTGCTTTGAGGCAGCTGAGGGCCTACTGCAGCCTCTTTGTCGTTCCCTTTGCGATTTCTTCTACACACCACGATATCATCCATCATGTTTGCGACGCCCTTCTGACCTTCAAGAATTCTTAGTATCTGTTTCTGAAAGTGTTTAGGTGCTGACATTAGCCCAAATAGAAAGCGCTGATATTAATATCTGTGAGGCGAGATAAAAGTCCTAAACTTGCAAAAGTCCTTTTCTTGTCTGATGGCTTTGGCACAGTCTTCGTTCACAGTCTTCACAGTTTCGCACACCACAGCATCGGCTGAGCGACGTGTCAGATCCCCTTTTCCGATTCCAACTAATCTAATTTCACCTTTACGACTTGTTGCAACGAAATCTGTAGCCCCCACGGTCCGCTGTGGGAAAATGGAACCATGTCTTACTTGAGCTGAATGAAGTATTCCTGCAGCTTGCAGGTTCCCTTAAAAATGTCTTTTTTAGTCTCAAGTGGAAGACAAACTTTTCTATGAACTTGACAACCTGTAGCACCTGAATCGCTGTAAGTCCTAGAACGGCTGTAAAATTGAACGCAGCACGCCTTTTTTTCCTTTGTTCTTCCAAAGTTTTTTTTTGTTTGTTTGTTTTTCATATGAGCACAGCCATGAACGAGCTCGCAACTTCTAAAAGCCATTGTTGTACCCGCTCCAGGAAAAACATAGCATGCTACTGCTACTTGTTACTGATGTAGAAATGTAGCGTGATACTGCTACCCGCTAAGTGTTCCACGAAGTAGTGCAGTACCCCTGCCCACTGACAGTAACCGCACTCCTGACACTGCTACAGTTGCTACCGGAAGATGTTGATGCTTGACCTACACATGTGTAAGGCACGACAATAAGTATCTGGGCTTAGAGATGTGTATAAGACATTTATTGTTCACTTTGTGCTGGTACTTATCTTCAGCAGCAGCAGATGCTCATAGTTGCTGTCTGGTGATCTTTGCATGCTTCTTTGTTAGCATATCCGAGCAAACTATGAATATTCGCTCAACAGTGCCAGTCAAAGAGCAGTGTTTAAAACATCATGAATTCCGAGGAAGCTGTCATTCGGTCTCGTCAACTTGAACTTCTCCGCGAGCAGAACGTAACGGGAGACCTCGTAATGGGCCTGCGGTCCTTCATGTAGAATATGGCAGCCGAACGTGGAGAAGTCATTGAATGCAGATCCAGTAGCTCGCACATTTGTGTCCACATTCTGCACTTGGCCACCATTAAGAGACGTTTTCATCCGTTGTTTGAGGGGCTGGCCATTCAAACTGCTGCCACAAGCGAACTGCAAATATTAGCAAACATAGAAAAATAAAAAGAGAACGACTTTTGGCATCGCTGGGTCGTAGCGAAGACAGCTGCCGAACATATACGTACCCTCACATGCTTTTTGAGGTTGAAGATGGCAATCCTGGATGTGCAGATCAGCCTCTCCTCTGGATTACATAGGAGGCATGGAAGACTAAGCTTTCATTTCCTTTATCCTCTTTGCAGAAAAAAATAGTGTTATTTGAGGCCGAGGGGTCCCCATGGTTGCAGAATCCAAGTACCAGCTAATGCTGGAGCCTGCTCTCTTTTCTGCTGTGTTCATCACATTACTGGAGAATTTCGTGGAACTGACACACATGACCATAGTGCCCAGTGCACATTTGATCTCAATAGCAGTACACCTAGTGTAAGCCTTAATTTGGTTATATCCCACAGATTGGGCGCACCTCGCATGAGGCCGATGACCTCCATTGACCCAGAAGGTGAATAAGAGAAAGGGCAAAGCAAAAGAGACAAAAGGAAGCCTGCAAAGACAGCTTAGTGGAAAATCCTAGGAGAAGGTACTGCTTTTGTGGAAAGGACAGGGCACCCAAATTGGGGACCTTGTCAGTCAATGAAGTCAATGTCTTGAAAGTCAATGGGTGGTAGCAGAATGCTCTTCTGTAATTGTAACCGAAATATTTTTCCCGCTACTAGTTGGAAGGGTAGCGGGGCCGCTGCTCCAATCCTGAGAATAGATGGGACTATGGGAGTGGCACTACTTGTAGCTGTGCAGGGCTGATAAACACTGATCCCCTGGTCTCGTCAATTTCATATCCTCATTTTCCAGACTTCTTGGAAGCTAAGGATATAATTCTGGTATTGCAGTTGCCTCCACTCCAGAATCAATCTTGAAAATCACTTCGTGCCCATTCACTTGAATTTTCAGAAAGTTTGCTTCAGTTTCAACGCCTTTCCTTGCATGCAGTTCCAGCGTCTCAATTTCCTTCTTGGCTCTTGTCTTTGCACAACAGATAGACTCAAAGTGCTTGGTTTCCCACAGAAGTGACACTTTGCCTTGCAGTAATGGCTGTAGTATTGACAGGAGCGATCCAATAACAGCCTGAGGTTCCATTTCTTGGAGCACTTTGTAGCATTGAGATCTAGGTGAGGTTCCAGCTCTTCTGTCTGTGAACTTCCGTGGTTCCACCTTTTCAGCTTTGAATTTCTACTGAGTATGTTTGAGACCCTCACGTCCTTCAAAGCGACCACAAAGCGGTCTTGTTGTAATCTATCCTGTAAGTCAACTGACCAGTAATTGGTTTTCTTGACCGTCTTTCGCTGCGCTGTGTAGAATTCACCTACAGACTCTTTTGGTAGCTGAACCCTTTGGTGAACAAATGATTTAGATTTGACTTATGGGCATTAATTTATTTATTTATTTACATACCCTCAGGGCCACAGGGCTCAATTCATACCTATATATAATCCTTAAATAACAAGTTTAAGCTTATGTTTAGTATTTAAGTAATAGAATAAGGAGATTATGAGTGCCTGATTATCGTGCATTAATTGTTGCACTTCAGGCACTGTGAAGGCCACAATGCCCAAAGCTATCCCAATGGAACCTGACAACGACACAAACGTCCACGAGACGTCAGCCAAAGTTGCACAGAACGACCCAGGGCTCAAAGAGCTTAACTGGAACAACATCAAGGTTAGTGTTCCATCATTGGAGTTGAGAAGCCCGTTCAGTGACCATTTCTTATTTCAGAATATTCCGCGGAAAGATTTCAAGGCTCTGTTTGAGGGGCTCAAGACAAACACTCATTTGGAAACCCTTTCTTTAGCAAACACAGACATGACGGACAGAATTGCTCAGGTGAAGCCCTAACGTTGATCCTTGAGCAGGAAGAAAACATGCCAAAAAGTTTATAATTTTGTGTACTGTGCAGCCCCTGCTGGAAGCATTGAAGCACAACAAGACCTTGAAGTCTCTCAACATTGAGTCCAATTATATTAGCGGGCCTATGCTCAAGAATTTCGTGGAGGCGACGCTCGACCAGCAAACACTCGAGGACCTTAGGGCTGCTAATCAAGTAAGCACTGGGTTAAACTGGAAAAAAAATCTTTTTAAAATTTACTTTGTGTTGTACACAGCAAAGTTGATGATATTTGCATCTGCACGTCCCACCACAGCTACGCTAGTGCTTGTCCAGCGTTATGGGCATTGTGTGTGTATTGTGTGTCCATGCATCGTTACATTCATAAGAATGCCTGGAGAATACGTGGAGCAATTTAATTATGTATGTCAGTTTAATTTTGTGTGTTGTTCTGAGGGATTCTTGTGTCCCATGGGTATTTTATGTACAGTGGCTAGTGTAGTAACTCACCATGATCAACCCAGTACAGCCGACCTGCAATTATCCGGATTTCATTTAGCCTGATCCCGTGCTATCTGCAAAAAAATAAACATAGGAAGATTTCTGTCCATGTGGCTTCGGCTTGTTAATCTGGTCTTCGGCTGCTGGAGTTTGATGAAAATTTTATAGAACACAAGTGACTAATACCCAGTAATCAGATTCAGTTATCCGGGTGCCAGTTCTAGGGAGTGATTGTGAAAAATATTCATTAGTTAGCTCTGCCTATTTGGTATCTTGAGATTCTGAAAGGTGTGCTTCCCTCAGCATACCCAGTCATTGTCCATGATGGAAACTCTATCTGAATCCGGTCAAGCTAGGTCGAGGACCTTGGTTGTGGCTTTGTCCCTTGCAGATCGAGCAGGGTCTTGTTGTGAAGAACGAGGAAGGTGAAGAATTTTCACGTTCCCCATTTTTCACTTTGCCCAAAAGCAATCTGTTTAGCAGCCCGATTATTTCACACTCAGAGGGTAAGGTCGTCCGTACGCACAAAATCTGTCATCCACCATGGTGCATATTGGCATCGGCATGGCTTATAACGGTGTCATATGTATGTGGAAGAAAGACTTCCCCAACATGATAATACACAGGAATCGGGCAAGACTACGCTCAGGCTGGACATCCCCTACCTAGTCCGGCGTATGAGATATCCCTAGGTATTAAAGGGCCCGAGACAGCAAATTTTCCTTTAAGATCTTTTGCTTGAATAGTGAAGGGCGGAAATATAAAACATTCTTGCAAAGTTTTGTGACGAGTGGCCCAGTAGTTTCTTTTTAAATAGAACACACAGTAATGGGCCCTTCTCGTGGCTCCTTCTCGCCCGCCTCGCTTTACCTGGGAAGAGGGGCAGTGACGTTACAACTGCTTTGGTATATTTGTACCCCGGTGGCGTACCATAGTATCGCAGTAATAGTTTTCACGTCATTTTAACTGATTTGTAATTTGTGAAGTGATCTTGATGAATTGCTGTTTGTAATCAGTAATTAAAGCCATTGACTCTTCATGTTGATGAACCGGGCTGTATGCACATGTACTCTACTGATTTGCAAAGGTTATTCGTGCATTCTAGCCACCAGTAACCAGAAATCTATAGCAGGAGCCCAGCGATTATGTCATTTCTGTTGAAGTATGTATCCTGCTGTTTCGGTAGAATGCGTCGGCTCCTGTGGACTAAGCATTCGGCAAGGGAGAAAATATTTTTGCAGCCGATTTTGAAAACAATGGCAGCATTGCCAGTGGCGAGAGCAATGTGTGTCATTGATTGCCCTCAGAGTTTGTACTATGGATGAAGATCAAATGGTTGACCCACGAGTTGTCTTGGGCCCTTTGAGACAAATGGTTAGAGGGAGGAAAAGAAAGTGTAACACCGTGCAGGATCGAGCAGTTAATGGCATGAGCAAAGGTTTGCAAGAGCTGAATACATGTATGTGCATTAGAATGAAACAGATTATGACGGGGGCTTTTCTGTCTAATTCTCAGTATAAAGATGTGCTTTTCTGGTCAGTTCTAAGCTCTGCATCCTCCCGTCCCACCCTATCTGGACACTTTCACAGGAAACAATGGCGTCCGGAGGAACATGGGTTGACTGTGTTATGTAATACATAGGAAGGTTCCATCGTTCCTTGTATAACCATGTTCAGTGCATTATGTCGAGCCGTTGACAGATACTACAGCAGCAAGCCGTATCTATAGTGCTGGTATATAGTGAAAAATGCTCATTCTGTATTCCTTATCTCAGTAGCGCTGTGTGAATAATGAATTGATGGTTCGAATCGGGTACGAATTGAACAGATTTTTCAAATAGTAACGGATCAGTTAGGTAGTTTCAAATATTGCTTTGAATTACTTTATTGTGAGGCAACAATGCAATAAGTAAAAGTTGCAACTTTTACATGCGGCTTCGAGTGCATGTTCATGTCCTAACATCAGATCCAAGTGGGTCATTTTCGTGCAACAGGACAAGCTGCTCAGCATACTCTGGGTTGAGCAATGTTCTCTTTCTTCCTTCACTACAACACTCCCAGCTGATGGGGCGTTCACTTGTGTGTGTAGCTGGAACTGCGCATGATGCCCTTGTTGCCTTCGCAAGAGTGGGGAACTCCAGCATTTGACTTGTTCTGCACAACTGTTGTGGGTCATAGTTCCTCTTCATTACTGGCTTCGTCAAGTATTGCAACATCTCTGATGCTCAAACTAATGTTTTGAAGCACACTCTATATTGCGATTGGTTCCTGTACTAGAGGTTCCGTTTTTGATTTTAACTTAGAGGCATCCTGGAATGTTTTTGCTAGAAAGGTGTGCTCCCACTTCTCTACTGCAGAGATTACGAAAAACATCCTTGTAGCAGATGTCCAAAACAGTAGCAAGTACATGATACAAATGTAGTGACCTTCGTTGTCATACCTCTTGGCCTGATGTCATTCATTTCTAATCCGGGCTACAAGACACCCATCACTTTTGGTGCGGTTCACTTGTTTTTCCAGTAGCAGTTTTGTTTTGCCAGCCCATGCTGTCTTGTGCTGTTCTGTCTTTTTTTATAACTAAGTCCTGGATTTTTAGGCACTAGAAATTGGGCTCCACTGGATTTTTTAATTTCTCTTCGCTGTCTTTTTTTTTTTTTTTTTCGAAATAGGCAGGCATTTAAGCCCTAAAAATCGTGAAATAAACAAATGTAGGCAGGATCTTGGAAAGGCTTTTATTTCTATATTTGTTCATCATTGTGATTAATTTCACAACAACACGATACAATAAATAACATCTTTAAGTTGTCCAATGTAAAACTTGACCTATTGGCACAAAGTGCATACTTATTATAGCTGGTGTATCAGTCACATAATCAAAGTACCTTAATACCATTTTTACTAAGTCTGACTGTGGGCAAACAAGCAGACGTCACAATGCAGTACCTCAGTGCCTTCTCCAATTTTCGCAGCAGCTGTGATTTGCATTAATTACCCCTTCCGCTTTGCTGGAGTTGTGTTTAGCAATGGTATGAACTTTTGCACCTCCTGTATAGTTATGACCCATGTGTTTGTTTTCCAGAGGCCCGTAATTTTGGGTAACAAAATTGAAATGGAAATAGCGAAGCTTGTAGAGAAAAACAAGAGTCTGCTCCGGTTGGGCATTTCCTTCGATGTTCCAGATGCACGAATGCGAGTGGCGCAACACCTGCAAAACAACTATGACCGCTGTGAGTTCTTTTTACATCCCTCATGTTTTTTTACATTCTTTCTTTGCTCCTGCTGCAAGGTTTTATAAAGAATTTGATGTATGTAAATCATGCACACATTAGGCTATTGGGACTGTGCGCTCCCCAGGAGGATGACTGACTTAAGTGGCTAGTAGAAATTAGAGGACGTGAATATTAAGTCATATTAAAAAGTAACTATGCTAACCAATCGAAACGTTTTTTACAATAGAGAACGCAGAGAACAATATTTTTTTGTTAATAAAAGACAAATTGCTTAGCAAATTAAAAGGGTTGTGACAGATCGTTCCAAGAAATATGTAATAAATGTACAAAATGAATCGGCAGGATCCCGCGAGCTTCACGTATAATTCATGTTTCAAAGTCCTGCTTATTTGCAGTAAAAAACAATATTTTCCGATACTGAAACTGACGAGGTGATGACGTCAGAACGGAGAAACGCAGTGGATGTCTGGGTTGAAAGCAGCGCCCTCAAACGCAGCGTCTCGACAACGACGCTAGTTTCGCTGCAAAAACCGATACGATGAGGCAACGCTGAGTGCATTTATCTTTCACTCCCTTCGGAGTTGGATCACATGCCTCCACTAGCCTTTCAACAGGCAGCGCAGTCTGTCGTCATGGCACCTGTGTTGCCTGGTACATTCAGAGTGCCGTTCACCAGCCAGATAAATTAAAATTCGATATCTTTATAAATAAAGAGGTTTGGAACGAGCGATTTTGCACACAACATTTTGAAGACGTAAACTTTTGATATACATTTTATCCGCCCCCGTGAAATTCGTATCATCGAGAATCTACTGTATGCTATGCAATTTTGATTCTAATAAACTGTCGCAACCCCTTTAAGAAAGCATATTTAACTGAAGAAAATAGTCATGTTGCTTTCAAAGGTATTTTTTATGTCACCTAATTAAATTGCCTGCAGTTAGTAATACTGAGTTAACTTAAAACAAAAAAACATTGGTATGGGTGCTGTGTAGAAATTTGTAAGACCTCTAGAGGCAGAATACATCTAAAGGTAAAAATAGTACAAAAGTTGTTTATGACAATGTCTAAATTTGCACTGATAGATATTTGCAGTACAAAGATATTTTAACTGGTTGTCACAAAAAGTTGTACATATAAAATCTTGAGGCTGATCAATCATGCATACATGTTTGACAGGGCCAGCAGTTTTGTTTGAGAAGCTGCGAAGGGGAGTATAGGGTGAATGGTTTTAGGGAATCCAAAGCAGCGACTGCCTGTTAGAGCCTGATGTTTAGCACACCATAGATGACTAATGCTCTGTTTTACTCCTTCCAGTGAGACTGAAGCGTCTGGGTGTGGATCGTGCTTGAGGAACTTGTGCAGAGTGGGAGAATGAACTGCTGTTGCCAATTTTTTCCTTTTTTTCTCATTTTCTACTCCATTTTCAACTAGACACGTCAACGTCTTGGTGCTGATGGAACTGTGTTCATGAGTTCTTTAGTAAGCAAGAAAGATGTGCGTGAAGTGGAGGTATATTAGGGGAGGGGGGACCATTGAATAGATGATTTTACAAATTTTTGTGCATGTCAGCGTGAGATCTACATGCACTGTATCCCTACACCTTTCGTAGTCAGCGTGGGCAATACAATCGGGTCATGGCAGGCTGACGGGGGGGGTCTTGGTAAAGGTAGTGGGATTTGGATACACCAAAGCAAATGTAGCTTGAACTGCATCAAAGCTAGATGCTTTGAAAGAGTTGTGATTTGTCTGTGTTGCCCCCGCCTACGACGGAAGTGCAGCTGCACGTGGATCCTATGTGTTCAATTCTGGAAGGCACACGGTAACTGCCTTGTTGTCCTCAAGGAGCTCAGGATGCCGGGTTCGACGACGAACTAGGTTTTAAGCGTTTGTCCCTAAAGAAAAAGATCACTGCCTGACTGTCATTTTCATTAACGAGTGGAAACGTGAGTCATCATGAAAGGATGTCATCCAGAAACTCTTAAAGCTTGCAAGAAAAAAGACATGTAATTCCGTATAAAGACAAGTGCATGGAAACACATTTTTATGTTCGTACATTCGAAGCACTTTTAATAACAGAATAAGATTTCAGCATTGGAAATGTCCAAAACCCTGCTGAACTTGTAAAATACCACACTTCTTTTTTTTTCCTTTTCAGCAAGAAAAAACTTGTCCTTAAAAGCACTTATCTCTTGTCAGCATGCTGGTCCTTAGAGGAAAGAAACAGGGCCTGTATTATAAATGATGCGTGTATGTGTTTTGTGTGTGAAAGTGCGGTCCTACTGCACTTGTGCTGTTGGCTTAAGAAAAGTTATGTAGTCATTGTTTATCCTAGTGTGTTAATAAATGCACTTTTTATTCCTAATTTAACGATGCATGCAACAATGGAGTTGGGTTTCAGGGTGACGTTGCATTGCTGGTACTGCCATGTAGCCGTGACATGTGAAATTAATTTCCTCGATGTCAACGTGGCTGTTTAAAGAGAAAAATTGGACTTTTTCAGTGCTTTAAACATTACTCGAAAATTGTAATCGATTACCATTACGATGCTTTGATCTGTGTTACAGAAGTAACTTTTACAGGTACCGATCATTCATTGGGAAAAATAAAAAAAGTAATGGGGTACTGATTACTTTGACAATTTGAAAGAATGTGTCTGGCAGCAGACTTAAACGCCCATGTTTCAAAGAGTACCAGTACATAAAATAATCAAGACACAGTACGGACACTCCTTCGGCAACACTCATTGCACACAGCATAATTGCCTAACCACTGGAGCTGCTGCAAAAGCCCCTTCTCTGAGTTTCTGTCGGCCAGCCGCCCCACTTTGTTGGGATGTTCACTGCACTCTTTCAACGATTGTACTATTTGAAACCGCTGTGTTTCACCTCTGGTACACTTGTCGCAAGATAGGCATGGTCCACGAGAACAGAGAGCGAAGCATTAGCAGGAGGACCCTGATATTCATCCAAACAGCATACTCATCCAGAGAAGTCATCCTAGCTTCCTGCTCTGTGTCACTCTCAGGTATGACAAGGACAGTTCACTTTTTCAATCTCAAGTGTCCTAAGTCCAATGAATGAGCCTCTGAAATTTCTAGATACTCACTAATGGTGTCAGACAGATCCTTTGGGCAAGAGTGCTCCAGATGGGCTCTGTCACGAAATCAGTCCATATCCGTCCAAGGGCATGTGCTGTCAACGAAGTAAGCAGCTTCAAATGGCAAGGTAGCTAGCAACAGAGGTAATGCCTTTCGGAGTCCTGGCAGACAAGCCACAGTGCTATACAAATAGCACTGAACATACCCGTCCAATTTTTGTGGACAAAAAAAAAAAAAAAAGGCTGACCGCCTCCCATGCCGAAAACAACCAAAATAACAGCAATAAAGCTGGAAACGGGGCTACCTGACTAAGCCTAGTAACTGCAACAGTGTGCTCACACGTACCATTTAGATCTGCCACTGCTCCGGCAATAGTGGTCAGTGGGGCCAACCTCTCTAACTGTGCCAGTTGAACACTGTCAGGGCACCCTATTTCTACCAGTCAAAAATGTGGCGCTATGAAGCACTTCAAAACTACCGTTTGATAACTGCGTAAACAAGAAGCATAACCTCTTGCAATTGCCACAAGCTCGGTGCTCTTTGTGCCTCACCAACTTCCTTTGTGCTTAATTTCCTCAAGCCATTGACTCAAAAGTTGAGAATTTTTGGCAGGATAAATCATTACTATGTGGGAAGCTATGCACTTATTTGTAACATGTTATGTGTTACGTACAACTCTGGGCTTCTCACATCTGGAATTAGTCTCCGTTTAACATGTTTCTAGAAAGGATTACCACTAAAAGCTTGAGACCATTAGAGTACACAAGGAATAAAACACACGTTATTATTAAATCAATATCAATATTATTAAAATATTGATTTCTAGAGATTACGTTCCATTACCGCATTCTGGGGTGTTCTGGTGCGCTTCAGCTCCAGATAAGACCTGCACAGTACTGGAAAAAAAGCCCACCTGACAACTTTCCAAACATGCAAACAGTTTTAATCTTCCCCACCAAGAGAGGAGGAACTTGTACAACAGTTGCAAACTTCCGCCTCCATGAAGCGGGCTCTTAATTTAACAGGTTAACTTGAGTGGAAAACAGTCAAAGCTGCATATCTGCTTCGGAAGCGTGCATCCATGCTCGAGACCGCAAGCCGGAAAGGGGAGAGTCCTGCCTCGGTGTTGGCCGCCGTGAAAAATTTGCATCCTAATGACTTTCGCCTTTTTTACCAGCCACCTGGAAGAGGAGGAGCAGAGTTTAAGTGGTCACAGACTGGAGCCTCACTTGGGTACCCTTTTGAAATCTCCCATGTTGGTTGTGGTGAGTGGACTGCCATAGATGACCAGCCGGTTGATCTGAGTGGTTTCTGTTCCTCCCTGGTTATCTTTTATGAAGATCTAGAAAGGAAAAAAATTAACATTCTCGGGATAAGAGCCAAAAGAGTAGACAGCTGCGTTCCTTGCTCACCTGCAGGTTTTGTACGTTCTGGAATTTGACATAGCGTAGTGGAACAACGGCACCTTCTAGGTCTTTTGTTGTCAGCCTATTGTAAGGGGCAAAAGGAGAAATGCCAAAAACCTCAACATGGCTGTGTTGAGCAAGCACCATCACAGAGGACAGTATTGCATGGTACTTTGAGAATATGGATACTACAGCAACATGCCAGGCTAAAATTTAAAGCAAGGCCTGAAACAGTGTAAGGCTTGTTGTATTACGTTCTCCTCAGATGCTGTCATCATCATCATGTCATTGTCATAACTATTGTGCAATAGTAGACTGAAAAGATTGATTAGCATTCAGAGATGCAGGGACAACACTGTAGCATGCCAGCTAGACCGAGCGTTGGATTTACGTTGCTTGGTAGACAGTACAACATGATGACTATGCAATAGTTTCATGTATCATTTACTGCATTCTTCGTCTTCAGAAGCACCACGAACGTGTACAATAGTGCTTAGAGAGTCATGCCAATGACATAAATGTCTTCTTCTGAAAAATCTTTTTTT
>JARGYV010084283.1:2457-18808 GCA_029532675.1 Ornithodoros moubata
TTTTTTTTTCCATACGGCAAATATTCTCAACATCCACTCTGTAACATTTTTCCGTTTCTTCCTGATCAACTATTCATTTACTTGTTTTCGCGCATCATCAACCACAACCACTCTTTTTCATATTAGAGGAAAGCGTGTGAACAGCCGATATTTCACGCAGAGATGTTCAGAGCTCCCTTCGTAACATTGGCAATGTATTTAAAGTCAGGGAACTGTGTGGCAAGCATTTGTGTTAGAAAGGGAAAACCCAGCCAGGGCTCCGTAGGACTTCGCTTGACATTTTCGTCCTTTGGCCGCTCAAGTTTTGTCAAGACGAGGTTTGTACCAATGATGTCTTCACTGCCAGCTGGATTAGAAAGCGTAAGAGGAGAAACAACATAGTGTGGAGGTACGCGAGTAGCATGCTTGTTTATTACTAACATCTGTGACGGGATGCCGTGGAAATGACGCTTCAGAAAAAAATATAATAATGAGATATGAAGTGTATCAAAACCCAGAAAGAGACACGCGCGTCCTAGACTGACTTCATAGAGTTATGCGCCGGTCTTATACCAGAAGAAGAAAAGCGTCGATTTAGGCTTGGGTCCCACAACCTCCCAGACTTCGCAAAATGCCATGAAGATAGAGAGATGAGCCAAACCTGGGGATACTGCAGGGGCTGCAGCTGCGGAAGCTCCAAATAAGGTACCGGAAGCGGTCGTGTACCAATCAAACCAACTTCCTGATATCAAGCGTGTCAACACAGAAGAAAGACCGTACAGTACCAACTTCCAGCACTCAACTTATCAAGTGGAACTCGTCAACCTTCATCCCGCAGACTTGGATCCCCGTCAGACCCAGGCACCACGTGTTTGAGTGAATGAACTACATCCATTGACGTGAGCTAATCTTCCTAGCCTAATCCCCCAACGCACGATTACTATGTCTGCGTGTGATGCACATGCAGTTGAGGGTGCTCCTTCGACACAAGGACCACCACGAATTACGGTCGACATTGCTAAATGCCTGCTTCACCGAGAACTTGTGGCTTTCACTCTCACTAAATTCACTGACTCCGCTGAGGACTACAGGACATGGAAGTCTGCCTTTGTGAGCGCCGCGAAGAACCTGGGGATAACGGCAACAAAGAAGATCGACTTGCTCGGGAAATGTCCACGCAGTGATTCGGCTGTTTATGCCAAAAGGTTAAGAGCAGTGCATTCTGTAAGTCCAAGTGCTAGCCTTCATGCTATTTGGAAGCGGTTGAAGGAATCCTACGGAAGCCCTGAGGCTACACTTTGAGAAGGTTTGGTAACTTTCCGAAGATTCACAACAGTGATCCCGAAAAGCTCGGAGTGTTTGGACGCCTGCTACGACTATTGTGCTAATGTGCAAAAGCTTATCCTCAATTAGCCGATCTCTTTTACCTGCGCGAGGAATCAACCCAATCGTAGCGAAACTGCTTGCAGGACAAGTGGGTTAAACTTGGCTTCAGGTACAGGAGGAAGCATCGCTTACTATTCCCTCCACTCTCCGTGTTCGCGGATTTCATTCGCAACGTTGAAGAACGATGAAAAGAACGGCCCACGCTTCATAATCGAAAGACAAGCAGATGACAACACGAGCAGAATGGGCGATGCATCGCCATCGGCAGCGCAGCGGTAACGTGCCAGACTTAGGTGCTGAAGTTTGTGGGTTCGATCCCGGCTGAGGACGGTTGCCATGTGGGGGTGGTAAAAATATTGTAGGAGATTTCCAGCGCAGGTCAAAAGGTGGTTCAACTGATCCGTTGTCCTACCCTGTGGCGTCGCTTATGTCTTCATGTCGCTTATGTCGTCACTTGTCTCGTGACGTAGGCCCACCAGTTATTATTATCATTACACTTAAATTCTCTCAGCAAATCACGCGTATCTGCGCATAGGACACTAGTGACGTCGGCAGGCAGACCCTCTGACCATACGGAGAGGACCTCTGTTAGCTGGACCCTTTCGCCGACGGCGATGGACTCTCTCTGATGGGTGGGCGGCTGAGAAACGCTGAGTTTGACGAGATGAAAAGCGATCAGGAACTTGTCATCGCCCCTGCACATCACCAGGTCAGGTTAACTGCTCCTGCACCACTTCCACGAAGCTGCTAAGAACCAAAGAAGTCATTCATTGAGGGAAGTGTGAGGCTTATCAAGTTCTGGGTTACCGGCAGCCAAAGGTGCATAATTGAGACGATAGGGCGGTGTGTGACCTACCGCAAATTAAGGTGCAGGAGATGGCTGATTTATTGCACGACAAACTAGACTCCGATTTCCCCGTTTACATATATCGGTGTGGACATCTTCTAACCGTAGACGATAGCAGCACGTTGTGCAAGGGGTTGTCATTCGTCGTCGTGCCAATTCACTCAAACACAGTACCATCCGCAGTTGCCCCATTGGCTGACCGCCATGTGCACCTCAACCACCACAGTACTCCATCAGTTCCTTTTTTGTCTTCTGATCCACGTGTGATTGTCCCGTTGATAACCTCTTTTCCTACGTTATTCTCGAACGTGTTTGTGTCATCATGAATATTTGTTGGCATATGCTTGCCCCTTTCTCATTTAACTTTACATCGTGAGAAAAGGTACAGACAGCTGCAGTGAAAGCGAAGTTGGTCGTGTATTCATTGCAACCATGGCATGAATAGCAACGACGTGTCCTGTTCTTATGCGCGTGAATAAGAGCAGAGAACGTTGTTTAGGGGGTTGGAACCTTCCGACTGGCGACTGTGTATGACGCGTTATCTTTACTCGCTCACACGATATGCAGCTTCTGGTCCAATTTCGTACGTCTTTGTTGACGCCAGGCCACACAAAACGAGAAGTCACAAGACGCTGTGTCGCTCTGATTCCACCGTGTGAAAGATAATGCAGTTTCTCAAAAACGGCAAGCCGCAGGGTAGCAGGAACGAAAGGTTGAGGCGTACCCGTTGTCAGGTCACAAACTAAGGTGGCGCTGCCAATTCCTAGGGGAACATCCACGAGACGAAGTGCAGAAGAAGAAGAAGAAGAATTTGTTGTAGAGTAAGCGGGTTGAGGAAGAAGAAGAAGAAGAAGAAGAAGCGGGTGCGGTCTGCCTGCCTACTTGGCGGCATGGTGCACCCCCACAGGGTAGGACTGCGGATAATTTAGACCACCTGGGGATCTTTTGACGTGCGCCGGAAATCTCCGACAGAGCAGATGATACTGTGTTTCTGAGCAGCTGCCATTCTTCGTCATTGGCCTGCTGAGAGGCGATTGTCTCAGCATAAATATCTTCCTCAGTCTTTATCGAAAACAGACGGCTGAAGGTGTCTGCTGGCTGATTGTTGACGCCTTGCACGTGTTTGATGTCTGTCGTGAATTCGGCGAGGAAAGCGAGGAGTCTGATCTCCCTTGGGGAACAGTTTGGGCTAGCGGCCATGAAGGCATTGGTAAGCGGTTTGTGATCAGTCAAAATTGTAAATGTGCGGCTTTCCAGAAAGTGCCGGAAGTGGCGTACAGCTAGGTATGCGGCTAGCGGTTCTTTGCCGAATGCACTGTACGTCGACTGGGCTCACGTCAGCTTCTTGGAGAAGAAAGCTATGAGCTGTGGTGCGTCTACGTGTATCTGATGAAGCGCTGCTCCAACGGCACCATCGGAGGCGTCTACCATGAGGAGTGTTGCAGCTTGAGGATGGGGATGCGCCAAGAGAGTGGCATACGCTATGCCGGACTAAGCTGCACGGAAGGAAACAATTTCTTCCTCATTTAGGAGAATTTGTCCTCGCCTGCTTCGACGCCCTTTCAGCAAGTTTTCCAATGGGCGAAGCAGTCTTGCACAACCAGGTATGAAACGCCGGTAGTAGTTGCTGAGGCCCAGAAATTTTCGCAGTAGAGGCAACGTGCGTGGCGGTGGGAATTCTGTGACGGCCTGGATTTTACTTGCGAGTGGTGTGATTCCAGCGGGAGTCACATGATGACCCAAAAAAATCATGCTCAGGTACTCCGAACTCGCACTTTTGGAGGTTTATGATCACACCATGTAGGCTGAGCGTTTCAAAAACTGCGCGAAGATGTTGTATGTGTTGCTCTGGCGTGTGACTGGCGATGAGTAGGTCATCGATGTATGCCATGACAAAAGGGAGCCCTCGCAGCACTGTGTCGATAAACCGTTGAAATGTGTGGCGCGTTACGTAGCCCGAACGGCATTCTCACGAACTCGTAGAGTCCGAATGGGGTGGTAATTGCGGTCTTCTGGATGTCTTCAGGGGCAACCGGTATTTGATGGTACGCTTTCCTCAGATCAATTTTAGAAAAAATAGTGGCGCCTGCCTTATTCACTGCGAAGTCCTGAATATGTGGCAGGAGATATCGGTCGGGCTTTGTTACCAAATTTAGGGCCCGATAGTCGCCACATGCACGCCAATCTCCATCCTTCTTGGGTACCATATGGAGAGCGGACACCCAAGAGCTTGTTGCCGGACGAACAATCCCGAGCTCCAGCATATGTTCGAACTCCTTCTGAGCGATACTGAGTCGGTCTGGTGGCAGGCGACGAGGTTTGCAGAAGACCGGTTGGCCAGACGTTTCTATATAATGAACAACGTCGTGGGTCACAGGTTTAGTCCAGTCCGGGGCTTGCGTCAAATTGGAGAACTGTTGCAGTAGGTCCCCGTATGGTGATCGTAGGGGAGACAAGAGTGCTCCTGTGAATGTTGGCTGTCGCCGAGTTGGAGTGCCTTGTGTGCATGGACAACGTAGTAACGGAGTCTCTGATTACACGGCGGGTGATTACATCGACGACCCACTTGTAGCGAGTGAGAAAGTCTACGCCAATAATGGCCGTATTGACTGCAGCAACGCGACGGCGACTTTACTGAGGTAGCTGTGGTTGCCGGGTTTGTAGGGCTGACGCGACAAGTTCAGCGAAACGGTTGAAGTCTTCCCGAAGAGTTGCAATACAGTCGTCCCTGGGAGACTGTGACGAACGCGAAGGACACGTAAGGGACTGAACGGCGCATGCCGATGGGAGGGATACTTCCATGATGCGGTCCGCATGCTCGGCAAGTTCTTGCAGCTGTAGTTTAGAGGCCGACGCAAGTGTCATTTGGATACTAGTTGGTAGGCGTTGAAGAAACAGCTCCTTCATGAGTTCCTTGTCTATTCCTTGCCCGCGGTCTCCGAGAAGATCTTGCATGTGCCTAAGGAGCTGAGTAGGACGCCGGTCTCCCAACTCTTCCATGGATAGCAGTTGATGAAGGCGCTTTCTCTCTGAGGCGGTTGGACGTTCCAGTAGGGCTGCACGCAGCGTGTCCTAGGGGTTCGTTGGCGGGGGCGCGTGCAGAGTGTCCGTGATTTCAGCGACGACTTCCAAAGGCAAAATTCTTACCACATGTCGATACTTCGTCAGTTGTGAAGTAATCCCGACCAACTGGAATTGGCAGTCCGCCTGGTAAAACCAAACAGTAGGGTTGGCCGCCCAGAACGGCGGTAACCGCATTGTGAAATGTCCAACGGCGGCAGGTACTGCTGAAGCTCCGTCGGAAAGCTTTGGCCAGACATCAGTGGTTCTTCCTGGTGTACCTGTAAGGCTTCCTGCTCGTCCATGTGCACGCAAACGTACAGGTCACCAGTTGTCGTGTTCTTATGCGCGTGAAGAAAAGCAGTAAGACAGTGAACAGGTTTATTTGCCGCTGGCCGACGAAGTGATCGGAACGGTACACGAGAGCCCGGTCATCAGCTCGGTGCGCGCTGCACTGGCGCCACGGGCGCCACAGACGCCTTTCTCTAAGCTTGGAATTTATCTAAGAAATAGACTTGGAGCTGAATTAGTCAGGGCTACCTCATATTTCTAATGAGGAATCTAGTTTCAATATCAAGTTCATATGTATGGTGGTGAACTCTGTATTGAAACTCAATTCTTGTATATCCAATATCGGTATGGGCTGGATAGCGTGATCGTCCTGCGTCTTGTGACGTTGTCTACTTCCTTCCTGTGGGCAGCGGGCATGACTAATTCAACTGTTTGGAATAGCAGCTGTGCATGCTTTGTCCTTTCCACACTAAGAGAGACTCGTTATTTACAAAGCCAGGATTCGGTTGCCCAGTATTAATAGGAAGAGCATGCTCGTGCATATGAAGTGAGTGTAACATGTTCCCTTAGTCAATGTGTGTCATGTGGCATGCGAGGACGTCCATTCGCGTGTTTACTTTCCAAATACCCGTCCGAACCGAACGGTATCGAAGAGTGAAAGACGTAGCTTAGCCTGCAAATAACTCGTGCTTTCTCCTTCATGTACAGTCTTCTTCTTACTAGACTGCACAACGTTGTTGCGTCAATGATTGCGCCGATGGAGATTGGCCACTACAACTTGTTCTTCGTCCTACAGCACATCATAGTGAACCCTAAAAGTGTCACCTCTTTAACCTTGATTCTGGTAACATCTCTTTCGAAAGCGCAGATGTTAGCAACGAGGCAAGTACGCAGGAAATGGGCCACGAACTGGACGTATGTGAACCGAAACGGATGAGCGTCAGAATATATTGATCGCTAACCTACGTCCCTGATGCCAGTCGACAGTATTCCTTGACAAATTGAACGACGCTGCTATGACAACCGCACAAATGATCAGTATTACGTACATTGCGAATTGGAACAGTTTCGTAAATGGGGACTTGGAAACTCGGCAAGTAAAATATCTTAAGCTTCGGTGGCTGGAGCCCTTCCAGCACCTTATATCAAATTGCAGCGTTGATTTTCTGCAGGAAACCACCTTTAGGGTCCTGCCTTGGATTGCCATTAAATGAACTCTAATAAAGCGAATCTCATACCCTTAGAACTGGTATGTTCCTCAGGAAGCAAAACACCTTAGACGCTTTCAAAACCAAATATAGTCATCCAATGTCCAATACATTTCTAACAATCCAATTTCGATTATTGCGCCGTAACACTGGGCGACGCGCGTATCCGTCCAGTGCCCTTTATGGGAACCGGAGTTCTGTGACGCCTGTCGTCGATGATCCTCGAACACTGCAGTTTACACCAGGCATGCTTAAGACTAGGGTGAGGGAAAAGTTCTCCCGAAAGGAATGTAGCGCGTTTTGATCACGGCAAAGAATCACTGTTGGACGGAGCAGGTGACGATAAAGGAGGGAGAGGTGGAGAGAGGGCGCATCCGAGGAGGCGACTGTTTTTCGAATGTGTGAAATGCATTGTAGGAGCTGCTTTCTAGGTAATGTTTAATAATAACATGCGAATTGTCCCATATGCATGTGCCATGTATCATACGACATTAGCACATATTATCTGTCTGCCAATTCTGGAGGCGAAACCAAGTTTTTGCCTTTTTAGACGTCTTGAGGCGCTGCGATCGGCCAAAAACTTATATTTAAAATTCATTAAAAAAAAAAAAAAATTGGATATTGGGAGTTCACACATTGTGTGGGTAATCCCCTAGGCACGCACTATACATCCCTGAATACAACAATGTAGGGGTTGTGTTTCACTTTATCCTTCTTATGAAGAAAATAGAGCACAATGCCTGGAATATTGGCCGTATACGAGAGAAATCAAGAAAATGGGGACGGAGAAAATTAGAAACAGATTCCTCTAATGCTGTTGCAAGAAAACAGGGAGGTCCTATTCTGCCCCTGGAACATAGCCGTCGGAGCAGACGACATCAGCATCAGAGATGATCAGCTTTCGTAACGGCATCAGCAGCGATGACGCTAAGAGCACGCTACCGCTCCCACGTGCCCCAGGGTTGTCTCGTGACAGTTACGTCAAGTCCAGAGACGTTTGCGAGAAAACCATATGACCGTATCGCGGGCAACAGGCCCTTAGTTTGCCCATTATCGTACGCTCATTCCAACATACGGGACGCCATTTTCAGGGAGGACGTCTACGGGAAAGCATATACCCACCATCGCCACAACCATTTTCCGAGCTTGACAGTTAAAGAGCAACGAGAAGTGCTTTATGCAAGATGTGACGTCAGAAACTCTTGGCTGTCGTCTTCCACATTTTGCGCCAGACAAAGTAACTGGACCTTAGTCGCGCCGGAAGAGTCCTACGGTCAGGGTCGTAATGATATTTCGTACGAATGCGCGAAGACAATACCTGCGTATAAACGCATATAACTAATTGACCGAGCAAATTAAAATTCGTTAGTTAGCTTCGTTAGTGACTTGACCGGCAGTAGTTGGGACATTTTCGAACAAGGTGTATTGAACGCTGCACCCTTTGCGGTTTTCCTTTTTTTTTTTTTTTTTCTTTGAATCCCGCAAAAAGTGTGCGAAATTTGAAGAAGTACCCCATGACTGCTGCAGCTGCCAATCGCTGTCGCCTGAGAGGCAGACACGTCGTGCTCTTCCAAAATTAGCGGACTTAAGCAGTTTTCTTTGTAGTCACGGAAAAAGAAAATTGAGAAGGGTACAGCGTTGAATACATCTTATTTGCAAATGTCTCAACTTGCTCTGCGACCGGTTCAGTCATATTTTGGCTCTCATGTCACTAATTAAAAAGCTTGGGTGACTCTCAACATTATGCAGTTGGTTTCGTCCACAAGGGTGGGCTAAAAAAAAAGCGTACTGACCATTCCAGGCGACAACCAGTATACAGGATGCGTCTGGAGAAATGGAGCAAGAATTATTGAATCTTATTTTTTCTGCCAGAGTTTAGATTCTGTCACCTGTATGGCGAGAGCGCTACCTAATTCTGTCAAATTTTTCTTGCTTAGTTTTCAGAATTAATTGGCGTTATTACTGAAGATAGGTCGGTGACTAGACCTAGAATGTTGTAGACGAAGTTGAATAGGAATCCAATCGACAAAACTGGAAACCATGCTGGACATGCTTCGCGTGTTACAGAACGAGCGACAATACAGTTTTTTAGGAGACACTTTCGACTGCAATTCCTTTTGCTCCAGCCTTCTCCTTCCTCTCGCGACGGTCACTGGCCGTACCAGGGAACTTTGAACTCCAAACAAATGCGCGATAACGTTTTCTTGTTTTTTTACGGTAAGGTTGGTTCGTTTGGTAAGGTGCACCGCGGTACACGATGGACGTGGTGCGGATCGGGCACGATCTTTAACCAGCGGCTCTCCTAGAACATGCCGGACTCTCCTCGTGCGAAGGAAACCGACACGGTGCTTACACTCAGCCTAGCAAGTTTTGATCCTGGCATCTAGTACAGTAATACGAACTTACGAAGAGGTTCGAAATGGTGACATGCCTAGCGGGATGCCGCGAAATGCAACAGTTGTTACTCCCGACAAAGCGACTGATATTCTAGCCCGCGTTTTTAAAAATCCCCCTATTCGTCACCGCATGGTTGCAGCGGAGGCTGGAGTGTCTGATTCCAGGGTATTGAGGGTACTGATGAGCTATGGTCAACATGCGTACAGTGTTCAACTCTACCAAAGTCTGGTTCAAGGAGACTTGGTGAAGCGGCATGACTTAGCAAACTGCTTCGTTTCCAAAGCCGAAGACGACCCCGAATTTTACCGAAAGATCGTGTGGATCAATGAGGCTGATTTTTTGCACAATGCACAGGCGAATCCCCCATAACGCCAACAATCCTCGGAAGAAAATCCACACTGGGTTATGCCTACAAATCACCAGTACAAATGGTCCTTTACTGTTTGGTCAGGCAAAGTTCTCGGGCCGCATTTCTGCGGCATAAGTCATGGAAATACGAATGCTTGTCGCTACGTCAGTGATATTCTCAGAGTGATCGTTTTCTCCTCGACATTTCTCTGTCAGAACGAAGGCAAGTGTGGTTCCAGCATGATGGTGCCCCTCCGTGTGCACCAGGACATACTTGCTAACCAGTGCAATAGAAGTGGAGGGCCAGTTCCATGGGAAGGTCACATGACCTTCTTCTTCTGCCTTCTCCTCACTGGACTTTGCAGTTGTTCTTTTTCGTTCGGGTCTTTATAAAAATGAAGCGTACAAAGAGGAAACGTCGCGACTAGAAGCCCTGAAGGATAAAATGTCAGCGCGACCATTGAAGAGGAAATCGTATCTCGCTGCCGTCACTCCATCTGCAACGAAGGGGATCTCTCTGAGCACTTGCTTTGAACGAACATGGGACATGCCTAGAACTTGTCATCGAGGCGGGATGCCGATGTCACTTTTAGGCGATGCCACAAAATTAAATAGTTTTCGTGCTGTTCAGAATATTTATTCGACTGATTAGTTTCAAACTTTACAAATCGCATCTAATCCGTTATGAATCCGTTCTTTGTGTATAGTGGAGCTTCACGCCCCATACGGAGCCTGAGCATGGGCAGCAAAGAAGAGATTACACGAAGACAGTTCATTTGACACACTTTTTAGTTCAAGTGTCCCTCTCGGTTCCTTGCTCTCTTTCTGACGCTCGATTTGTATATAAAAGTGTCCGTTTATTACATGGCGAGTCCCAATCCCTTGCCTACGTATGTGTACTGCACGAACGAAGAAAAAAGAGAGGAAAAAATATTGCATCGATCGGTGCTGTGTGTGAAACGCGGCTGATCGTACCCGTTACTCCCCACCATGTACATACTCGTCGTGAGCACTGAAAAGGTTTTCCTCATTTTCTCTCGCCAACTGTCAAGCTTTACATGACATCGCGTTACTGTCTTCCTTACTGATTGAGGCGCTATAACCCGCAACATTTACTGCTCGCCACAGTCAGCCTCGCTAGACGCAGGGAACGAAAGGGTGTCTCCGGGGTGCCAAGGGAAAAAGGGTGCCAAGAGAAAGGGCCACCAGGCCAGTTCTCGTATATATGTAGCAAGGCTGTGCATGTTAAATAGTGTGGGTTAGAGAATATGCACAATGTTGTATGTGTTTATCCTCCCTGTACTACATATAACGTACTGTTGTCCCTCTCTTTGTCCACTTGTCCATTCTCAGACATAAGTAAGGAATTTTTCGTATGTTCAACAGTGAGTGGCTCGTGACCTTCGCGCATGGGAAATCTCATCCACTGCCTGACTGATTGTTTGTAGCCCTGTATGAGTCATTGCATGTGATACAGGATAGAAAAAAGAAACGGAAGCTGTGCTATGCCTTGTTCTGTGATGGACATCGCAACTTTTATGGGATTTATGTCTGGCAAGATCGCGTGAGGTGTATGTATTTCGATTACTAAATTTGTGTAACAGTGGCTGTCATAGTCGGAACTAAGGAACGATAGCTGGATTCACTGAATGGCTTGTCAAATAAGACTCGTAGAAGAGGAAGAGCTGGGATTTATAAACTCGGGAGTCACCTCCATTGATGATTCTCAAAAGGGGGTATTTCTTCTGGGGCTGATCGTATTTCACTGAAACGTACACAGCATCGCTTCTTCTACTACTGATGATCAATTACGGCTCCCTTCGTCTTCTGCATCGCTGGCACGGCGGGCTTTGTACGCCACACAATGACGACTAATAAGAAACGTTCCTTAATTGAGCGTTCTATTGGAGCACTTTCTATATTGGAGAATTACCCACTTGCTAACAGTTGCTAATCAAGCGCGTGCGTTGACAGAAGCGACGCGGGAACCAGAAAGGGCTGCGGAAGATTGCAGCTGAGTGCGTCCTTGATTCAGTTACCCGTTTCGTAGGATGGAGTGTGAGCCCTTAGGGTAAGGCCACATCGACACAGCCGTCTTTCTCTTCCGTGTTTGTATCGGAGCCAAAAGGGCCCTAGGGACACTTGTTCGACACCAGGCCATCCGCATACATTGCAATGGGATCCGTGTTGCACGGGTCGGAAACAAGGACAGGCAGAATTCTCTCGCGCCCATTTCACGCTCGAATTTAAAAACGCACTGACGAAATTGCTGAAGACTAGCAAAGGCCGTGAATATAAAATGCGACGGAACAGTTTTTCATGTCCCAGGATGATCCTCGTTGGCAGGAAGTATGCTACGTCAGCCGCCTGATCACTACATAGGTGGCTATTGCTAAAGCTAACGCAAAAGCTCTACTTCTTCAGTGTAGCGCCCACTTTGGAGTCGGTACACCGAACAGTCATATGCTAAATTCCCTCTTAACGGCTACTAGCAAAAGGGTTATTCTATTCTATGTATACCTTCCTGGGGGTCTTTTCTCAAGCCAGTTACGAGTGTCAGATCCTCTGCTCTCGACCGTTAAATGTATACGGACGCCTTAAGCAAGCGAGTCTGGGCAGAGCCTCCTATCTCCTTTCAAATCGTAGCAAGTAGGCGGAACATGAAATGATTTCTGTCCCGTGCTCGGAGGCGAAGGGGGCACGAACGCGCTCCCAAGAGCAAAGCGGCGGCGCTAGAAGCGAACGAACGGACAAATTGCAGCAGCGAATGCATTGTGAAAGCTCGTTCCCACTTGCCTGCGAACGCCCGCACCGGATGACGAGAATTTGTTTCTACTGCTTAGTTCAGCATCCTCACGGATTGTGCCGCACAAAACGAAAACGAGAGAGACGATTGTGGGCGTACTACTCCCGGCAGCCTCGGTTTTCTGCATTTCTGTTTCGGTTCTCATAGGTCAGTCTCTACACAACGTGCACTCGTGGATTGCAACACTTTGGTGACCATCACCAATGGTACTGAACGCATCATTAGCGCTACTGAACTGTCAATCCAAATTCTCTTCCGATTGCTTCCCAGTGTTTTTTTTTTTTTTTTTTTTTTTTGTGGCCTGTCTTTAAGTTCTGGATGTCTTTTATCATACAGAGCAGCAAAGCTGCAAATTCTATCCAAAAAGAGTTCCACATTTTCAGGCGTCTTGAAGCTTGCAAACACAACTGATAGCAGCGAAGACGTGTTCACAGCAGACCCTCTCCTGGATGTCAACACAAAAGCGTCACGTCCCTCTTATCTCTCGTTGGCCGAATGCATTCACCGCAGCTGGAGAAGTCGCGCATCGCACGACGGGCACCGCACGCCCGGATTGCCGGCGAGCGGTGACGGATTGTGGGCGTACTGCGCCGTCTCGCATTCCGCTGCGTGCGTTCGTAGGCAAGTGGGAACGGGCCTTGAAGCGGTCGACGGGCGATTTGCAGTTTGCATTTTCTACTCACACCGGTGCAGACGCACTTACGAGGTGACCTTCCAGACATTGGAAATATATAGGACGTTGTGGTTGGGGCTACTCATCTTCTGCATTGGATTTTTGTTTCTCAAAAGGGTTGCGACAGTTCATTAGGGTAAAAAAAAAAGAACATGGCATATCTGAAAAGTTCACGTTTTCAAAATGTCGTGTGCAAAATCGCTCTTTCCAAACCTCTTTATTTATAAAGATATCGAATTTAAATTTCTCTGGTTGCTGAACGACGCCTCGAAATGAACCAGGCAACACTGGTGATATAGCGAGAGACCGCGCTGCCAGATTGCCCAAGCTCGCCTATTCCCAGCGTCAAATGCAGGCGGCAGCCACCTTGTGCCCTACAATATGGTACTTGTCTAACCGATGCAGCCAATTCAGTCTAAAACTCATCGCCGTCCTTCTGGTCTGGTGCAAACAATCGATATCGTAAGTGGTTAGAATCTGAAGTGCTTAGAATTGATGTATCGTATGGGTCTAGGGAAACAAAATTAAACGAAGTGACACGTACGCTACTGCAGTGTTCAAGTATTCCGAAGCCGCTCTATGTTCATTGTGTACATGGAATCGAGAAGACGGGGATGAGATCTAGATTGAATTGGTTGGATCGGTTGTATTGGTAGCGCACTAGGGAACAAGATGGCAGCCCCTGGTATTTGACGCTAGGAATAGGCAAAAATGCACGGGAAAATGGCGGACCATGGCCCACTTGCGCGCTGCCTGTTGATAGGCTAGTGGAGGCACGTCATCAAACTCCGCAGAGAGTGAAGCACTCAGCGTCGCCTCATCTTTTCGGTTTTTGCGCCGTCTAACAGCGTGCTGGAGCGAAAGTAGCGTCGTTGTCGAGACGCTGCGTTTAAAGGCTCTCCTGTTCAACCCGGACGTCTGCTATGTTATTCTCTGTTATGACGTCATCACCTCCTCAGTTTCGGTATCAGAAAGTATTCTTTTTCACTGCAAATAAGCGGGACTTTGAAACATGAGTTATATGTGAAGCTCGCGGTGTCCTGCTGATTCATTTCGTACACTTATTACATATTTCTTGGAGCGATCTGTCGCAACCCCTTTAGAGAATTTAAATTAAGCGTCATTTCGGCTCTATCGCAACAGGACGTCAATCGCTTGCTAAAACTTCCTTTGCCACCTGTAGTCATATTGCTCTACTCTCAATCCTTTTGGAGTGGGAACTTTGCTGAGACGGGTCACTTTCTAAATCAACGTCACCTGGAGCATAAAGTGAGAAAGATAATACACGCGCAGGTGAGCTGGTAGACAGGGAACCACGTGCCTCATGAGCTTTTATAGCATCTTAGGGTATGAGATAATTATTACGCGATACGCCTCTTTTCCATCCGGAGAAGAAGTGGAGAACATTCCCTCAGCAACTGTTGGTGCTTTCCGAACGGGGAAACAACGGGGCTTCCCTTTTCTCCTCTTCGGAGGGTCTTGAGTAAATAGTGCCTGACTTTTGTTCACCGTGTCTAGTGATCCCCGGCGTGCCTTAATTCCTGCCTGAGTGAGGGAAATCTAGCTCTCAGTGCAGTTGCGCACAGTTCATACATGCTGGGACTGGAAACGACAGGTCAGGAGCTATCGTTTGCTCGGACAGGAAGATAGCGTTGTGTATGGAATAAGAGTAAGTGTAACTTTGTTAGGCTAACACATGCTTGTCTCGGCCAATAGCAAAGGGAATCTTTCTCGGGCGTCACACGATATGCCTCCGTTCAAGCGCTTCCCACTAAACTTGTCGCAGACTACAACGCTTATCGGGCTGTTGAAGACAGCTCGTCTCCTCCGCCTGGTGCGGGTGGCGCGAAAGATCGACCGCTACTCCGAGTACGGTGCCGCGGTCCTGCTGCTCCTCATGGCCACTTTTGCACTGATCGCTCACTGGTTGGCTTGCATCTGGTATGCCATCGCCAACGCTGAGAGGCCTTATCAAGACCCGAAGATCGGATGGCTGGATCACCTTGCCAACGCTACGTATCAGTATTACGTGAACGACACTCACGGCGGACCCAGCATCAAGTCCAAGTACGTCACTGCACTCTACTTCACCTTCTCAAGCCTAACAAGTGTCGGCTTCGGGAACGTGTCACCAAACACCAACATGGAGAAGATATTCTCTATCATCGTCATGCTCATAGGATGTGAGTAGCCTTTATCTTTCTCATTGTGCCGCGAGAGCTAAAATAATGCCTACTTGTAGCATGGTGCCATAATCCATCTAACCTCGCGTAACGGCATCTGTCTGCTGTTGTGGTCGTCACAGTTTCCCACAGAAGCACTGCATACGTGTGCTCTTCATGTTACGGCGCACACACCAATGCGCAAATTAAGGAAATCTATGGCTGTCAGACCCCGCCTTGATGTCAACGCGCTTCTAACGATGATAGTGACATTACTGGGGCTGAGCATCGGGTGGCGGACGTTCTCTACACCGTCGTAAACACGTCGCACATTTGGCTTTCATGAAACAACGTTCGGACAAGAACCAAAAGCTTGTTTGTTTTTTCTAGTGAACACAAAATAAATGTTATTTGACGTCCTTAAATGGACCTGGTGGAAAGACCATTTCCTTCATTTGGAAGGCATCCGTTCTTCGGAATCTCGGCTTCAACAGCAGCTGCCAGATACAACCACTTCGGACACTGTATTCATTCAAATGGTGTCTCTGTTCACATGCGATACGCGACTCATTAAATCCCCCACTTGTACTTGAGAATATTCGCTCCTTGTGGATTGCAGCTTTTGCTTTTTCGTCGGAGCACATGATCCATGAATGGGTAGATTCACTTCTCTCCAAGCCGCCCTCGGCTGCCCTGTGGTAACGTGTCGGACTTCTGTGCTGAAGTCCGCGGGTTGGATCCCGGTCGAGGACGGTAGCAATGTAGGGGAGTAAACATTGCTACTGGCACCGTGTGTCGGAGATTTCCGCAGCACGTCAAGAGGTCTTCAGGTGGTGTAAATTATCCGCAGTCTTACCCTGTGGCGTTGCTCATAATCACAGTTGTCTCGCGACGTAAAGCCACCAATTATTTATTATACTCCTCTCCAAGGGAGTCAAATTGTGCTCCCCTGATGAGGGGTGCGCTACGGGACAAGCCGTTTACTCCTCATAAGGAGCGAATGTCTACCTTTCTGCTTAACAGTGATAATGAGCACATTGAAAATCTTTATGAAAAAAGTGTGCAATTGTTTTCCTTGGATATCCCTGCCCTGTTGAAACTGTTGCGACCCAGGCTCCGAGCGGTAGCGTGGATGAGGTAGCCAGGCGGGGGTCAGTCTCGGAAACAACAACAACGTGTTTATTCCAACAAGTG
>JARGYV010084284.1:258-14498 GCA_029532675.1 Ornithodoros moubata
CTCTTCTTTCTTTTAGCACGGTGAGCTCACGTTTTATTTATTAATGTACTATAACCAGTCATCGCCACTATCATTGCTTACTGTTCTACTGTTCTTACTGCTTGTAGTAAGCTACAGCAATCAATGATCGTTGCGGCGATTGACATAGTGTATTACGTGACATCATTCATGTAATTTTCCGTGGTTTAAACATTTCGTCTGAAGCGGGCTGGAGGCTGGAGGGTTCGAATTCCAGGAGAAGATGCTCCGTCTTTCGCAGTCTTCCAGAAAAATGACTGCGCTGTCCCACAGGAAGTTGACCAAGGACGCAGACCAACTCTGTTCTGTCCCGCTCCTTCTAACCATCCACTGTCCGTCTGACAGCATCTCAGCACTGCATCCGCCAGTGTTACTTGAAAGCCCTATTAAAAACGAAAAAAAGAAACTGGTATAATCGTACATTAGCAACGAAATGCGATCCTCGTTAGGCTTCACATGCTGTGGTGCCCAGATTTCAATCAAAGCTATGTGCGTACAGGAGACGTACAATATCTGTCCGAGGTCACATACTCAAAGAAGCAGTGGCCCATAGAGTCAACGCTTCACAAATCGCCCCCTCTCGTTATCCCTCCCCGCGATCTGTTTCTCGAAGTGAAGACAGATGATGCTCAAACTCCGCTGATATATTGAATTGACCTAAAAGCAATGACGTGAAAACTCAAGCACCCATGGATATACCCTACTTATCTAACGAGCGACATAGCCCTTGTCATCATTCTCGCGATGGTGGCCGTATTTTTCCTCGCCGCTGTCACTTAGCAAAGCCGATAAGGACACAATTTTTTCCCGGCTCTGACGCCTAGTGAGGCTGAGACTGGTCTTAATAGATGGTCTAATGCGAGGTCACGTACAGTCTAAAATTATTTTACAGCAGCGCATCGCTGTAGAAAGTTTCATGTCGTCAACTTTCTTTGACGGACCGTTTGCGTCGATACCTTCACATCATCTTTTTTTTTTTTTTTTTTACTTTTTTTCTCCTTCTTTGGTACAGCGCCCTTTCCGTTTTCCATCTCGATAACGTTGACGTTATGAGAAATCACTGTTTTGCGAGTGGTGTGGATTGTGAGGTTTTGCATCGGCACAAGACCAACATTTTTTTCTGCTTCACTATTTACCTATACAAATTTCAGAAAACGGTGTGGCGGGTGTCCATTTACGTGATCAGATGGCTGTCGAATTTCGCTGTTGTCAAAATCTTGGATTCATTAGCACGAAGTAGCTAAGAAGATTTATTAGTTCCGTACAATAGCCTACAGCATGTAGCAGCACGACGTCTGCAACAGCTGAAAAGAATCTCTGACGTAATTTGAGCCCACAGTGGCTCTGGCAGAGACACGTACGAATGCACGCTCATCTAACATCATGTTGAGCGCCACGATTACGATCGCGAGGATCGTCGAGCAGCAGCAGCAGAAGTAACAGCGTGCGTTCTCAGAGCGCAGGCTACAGCGGTACTGTGTTATTATTGTGATAGTGATCGTAAACTCATGCATAGGACCGGTCGATGCGTAATGCCAAGCGGGACCCACTTGAAATGGAATCTATTAAAATGGGAGGTAATTACATCGATGTATCGGTATGACCCCATCTATCTCGCTCCCGTTTTATCTGACATGTTTACAGGGAGTGCTTAAGGGCAAGGGCTGGTACAAGTCATTTGTTCAGTGTGATTTGTACCTGCTCGCTTGTACTGTGCAACCGTTTGGACGCCACCTGTAATTATCCGACTCAGCAAGTCACTTTTCTTCCGACCTTTCTATTTCTCACGGAAAGATTGAACTTTTTGTTCACAGTGGCTGCTTCCTATCTGATGGCAGCCGGCTGTGCAAGATGGCAGTGCTCCGTCGCTTTCATGGCAGTGCCGCCAGATACGCGTCGTGGTGACGGCACAGGGAAGGGATTTCTAAGCTGATGGGGCAGCAAGTTGGGTTACAATAACGCGAAATTACGGTACTTCAGCTTTTGATTTTGCTTTAGTTTATTTGGTCACATTTCTTGCCGTCACTGTGTTCTCTGTTTCGTTGCTTCCGTTTTAACACTTGTTAACGACTTTCGGTTGGTGCCATCTTGCATTTTTCGTTACAGTATTCGAGCAGTATTCGTTACACAATCCACTCATAGCTTACGTAATTTCATCTTTTGTGTGCGTGTCTTGCTCCTAGAGCAGTTAAAATGGTTGTAGTTTATTGTGCACAACGAGGAGCATCGAGAAGCTAGGCTCCGCTGGTGAACATTCCTGCTGNATCTTGTGACCCTACTATAATTGCTGTTGCTGCAGTGAGTTCTATGTATTTTGTTGGTGGGGTATAGCTGGCCACAAGGGTGTGGGCGACTACACGGCTTTTGTGGAATAAGACGTGATGCAGTGGTTATGAGTGTTTGCCTTTGTTGTGCATAAGTATGCACTGTCCTGTGTCCCCGGCAAGTCATAGACTAAGTTTTTCGTTTCGTCAGAAATGTTGAAAATCATTTCGTGAACGGCCGGTCTAAAGTACGCTAAAATGAGATGCCCTGAAACGAGCTAAGATCCTTCATCATTTGAAGTGTCGATAAAGTAATGTGGCTCAATAAGCTACATAAATTGAGTTATGTACTTTAACCACATGCATGAATATATTAACGATGCGTCAGGTTGCAGAACTGTCAGCAGACCTGAAAAAAGAAGGGTCGAAGACGAACTTCTGTTTGTGAACACGTTGACGCCGAAGTCGTTTTTGCCACGGCTCCTCAGCGATGGGTTTTGTCTTCTTTCAAACTGACCAATATTGTTTGGTGCAATGTTAGATGCTGCTCTATAGATGATCTAAAAAAAAAAAAAAAATCAGAACGCATTGCGCCGTCAATGAACCGTGGGTATGGTGTTAACAGAGGGGAAAGATGGGTTCACAAAATGCACAGGTGAACAAGGGAAACTTTAGGTGGAAATAACAACAACAATAAATGATGATGATGACGATGTACACTTTAGGTGAACTGCGCTACCCCTCAAACTGAACTGTTTCGCTTTCTTTTCCCCTTACTCCCCTTCTCCTTTCCTTCTTTTCTTTTTTCATCGATCCTTACAGGGACTTACACTGTTTGCGTAAAGGGAGGAGAAACCGAACAGTTGGAAGTTTGAATCTCTCACTCTCTTGTAGTAACACAATTGCCGCAGTTTCTTCGCAGTGCATTGCGTTCTGGGAGATTCTAGCCTGTTTGATTCATAATGCTCCCGTCATTCACTCGCGCACCCACTGCCTTATTATCCGCAATATCTGTGAGTGATCGCAAATTGTAAGCTGGGAAGCACCACAAAGTGGTCTAGAGGAGACGAGAGAACTGTTCCTCACAGGAGATACTTAAAAAGCGCCTGCCAGGGAAAGGTTTCCGCATATTTCCTGCAATTACCGGCTGAGAAAGATAACACACGTAGATGAGTTTGTGTGGCTGAAGCGCGGTGCTCCAGAGGCATCACCGGGAAAGCGCATGCTGCTGTTGCCGCCGCCGAGTGGAACAAACTAGCCGAAAGTCGGGTCACATTTTAATGTAGATTCTTATCATGATGTAATCTACTGGCGCCACTTTTCGTCCCCCGGTGCCGCGAGAAGAAAATTTTAATCTTGGCTTAATTGCTCCTTAATTACTAATAGATGTAATCTTCCCTTCCGAAACACGTATGGCGTGTACTTCAAGCATGTTAAAACGGTCGCAGAAAGTGTATATAGGCAAAAAGTAGAATGTAGTTGACGCTGGGTCTGCACGTTCGGAAGAAAACTGCACACGTCCGTAGTGGCAAAACTGCTTAATGCATTAAAGCGGTGAGGTTCTAGCGATAACTTAGTAAAAGTGTGTCTGAGTATGTAGTTGTTAAATTTCGGAATATTATTTTTTCGTCAGCTTTGAGTCACGAAATTAGTATATTATTATTTTCGCATGTTACATGTGTCGAGAAAATAGACAGCTGTAGCCTATTTGAAGGTCGTTATGTCGTATCGGAAACGCCACGCAATTTTGTCCAACTACTCCACGATGAATGAGTGGATGAATTTAATGAAAAGAAAAAAGAACGGAGGGCTCGCGGCTGGCTCCGTAAAGCAGTGCATCAGCATGTTCGTTTCAGCGTAAAAACAACACTCCTAATTCGTATTAGAGGACCATAGCGACATCAGAACAGAGCAACGGCGGTGCTAATGACAGTGATATAGACGACATCTACTGAACACCACCCCCCGTTGCACTGTTCATTCGGCCTAAGCAGTATTTGAAGTGTCTTTGCGACGTTTTTGGAATCCCAATACCGTTGCGGTTTTCCCTCGACCTCATTGTGCTAAAGGCACCGCTCCTTCTCATCACCTGTATGTTCTGGTCGTTCGCCGCGTCTGCAACAGTCAGAAAGGGTGACTAGTCGTGTGCCCCAACTTAGCCGACGTGAGCCATGGTACTGATTTAACCACTTATCTGCAATCTGAAGCCCGTGCTTCAATGATTCTGTGCCACACTTCTGCCGCTTCGCGAAAATGCGTGTCGAAAACATAACATACATTGAACAGACTAGTCTTCAGCTTTCTATATATCTGCCCTTATCGCTGTGTTTGTACGAGATGCATTGACAATGAGCTCTAGAAAACGGGCAGACATGTCAGAAATAGTACTAAAACGGTTCCATGGTGCGTCGTGATTGGCTCACGCTGACACAAAGAGAGAGTATAATGGAATGGTTGGGATACCTAAAACTCTCTAGTCTTCAAAGGACACGGTCACTCACCAGATTCGCTAGTCATTCTGACACTGACATCATGAAAAATTTCCTGCAACTTGGTACTTTATTATTGGCATCGGAACTGTAGTCCTGGTTTCCCTCCGCCAGTTCTGCTGAAGTACTTGTCATTCTACAGCGTGTACCGGGCTCCGAAAACAGAACTGCTCCCGGGGACATGCAAGAAAAGAACCGACGCTTGGTAATGACCACGAAACGATGTCGGTCCCGCACTCTAGCTGTGTCGGAGGTAACTCAATTCGGTGTGACAGCTGAGGAAAAGCTTGTTATGCCGTAAAGACTTGCTTTAGCAGTGCAGTCCGACGAAAAAAAAAACAAAGAAAGAAAGTGCATACCCTTGCACACTGTCTTGTGCACATCAGATACTAGCTGTGAGGAGTCTTCGAGCACAGGATCGACGTTACCAGTAATAAAAGGAGACTCTAGGAAGCAGTGAGGCAGTATATATGGGTGCACACCGAGTGCAAAAGGAAGCCATTACCACAGATAAAGTCTGGGCAATACTGTCGGGGCAACAGCACATCATATATACCAATGGGGCATGTTCGTACTAATACATTTCCGTTAATAAATTTTATAAAACACGCCTGCAAACTCACTAGTTTCGGAGGGAAAAAAATTTCAACTCAGAGGAAACGTGTAGGGAAAGAGGTGCAGTCTGCCTGCTCTTGCCTGGCGGCAAGTCGCACCCCTGTGAGGCCCAGAGTATTTCTGCCAGCCCGCGGTGTCGTGCAAGAAGCACCTCGAAGAATCTAACAGTTATAGCTTTGTCTGGACGTCCGCCGCGGTTCCAATACACAGCTAAGTGACCCGAAAAGGCTTTTAAAACAGACCAAGAAAATTGAAAAACGTCTGGGAACGCCGTGAGCAGGTCTTTCCACGTTTTTCCGAATTCAATTTAAATGAAATTCTTTCTCCTCTTCCTTCTCCCTAAGTGTCTTGGTTGTGTGCATTAAACTTTAGCTGTATTTTTAGTCGTTTTTCTGTCCCCCAATCTCAGAGTTTATCATGCACGTCCCATCTCGGTGCATCATTAAGAATCGCAGGTGAGAGGAGCAGTCAATATGGCGATGTATAAGCACACAGTGGTCATCCTTTTGTAGAGCCCGAACGCAGCCCGCTCATCAAAGCGTGAAACGAACTCTTTTCCTGCGCATTATCCGGTAGCAGTGTGCCCCCTCCCAAGATCTACGAACAAGTGCTCGTTCCGCTCACGTGACCTCGTCCGTGTCCCTGCGGAAGTAGGATCACCGCGCTTCCATTCACTGAATATCACTGCACAGGGACAATGGCGTCTGCCCATTATCGAAACAATCGTGTTAGGAAACTTGAATAGAACGTTCCGACACTGGTACCTACGTGACAACGTATACCTCCGCGAGCAATAATGAACGTTAAAGCAGCCGATGGCTATTATAGTTGCGACTAACGAGCGGGTGCTCACTGACTATAGCATTGGGTTCTACTCATATGGGAGTTCGGTATTCAAACTGCAACGGACTGTTGTTTCTTCTCTCTTTTTCTCTGTCTTTCTTTTTTTCTCCGCTGCATGTTAGCAGGTCAGTGATCACCGCTCTCTGCATCCTGACCATAAGAAAAGCTGGTTATGACATATGATTGCCCCGGCGCCTCAATCTTGTTCTGACGATAGCGGATCCTGGTGCCCGTACTCAGTTTCTCTTGCCTGTCGCCGATCTCAGATCTCAGAAACAACCGATCTCAGAAACAACACGAGTGCCTTCATTTGTGCCAAACTTTGTATGTCGTTTTTCGCTCTGAATTCAATCTCTGAAATCTCTCATTATTACAAAATAGTTGCCAGTAACACTGAGATATGTCGTAGTCAACGGATGGACTATCGCACTGGGTAAATATAATCACCTGGCGATACACCCCCTCGCCATTCTCACAATTTCAAAGGCTTGGAGGCTTCTGGTGGTGCTGACATAAGTGATAGGCCTTGCGAACTTCACGCACACTCACGAATAACACCAGAGGTACAAAAAATGCATTGTCTCAGTACGCTTGTTAAGCCATGGTGTTGTGTGAGTTCCTCGTAACGTGCTGTATCTTAATACCTACTACTTGGATCGTCCATTGTTTTTACCACCTTAGATTATGTATAATGTCGGAGACAATGACCATGTTCTCTCTAATGATGGCAAGAATTGCACTACACTATTTCACCCTTCCCCACATGTGCGGACATAGGTAATTTTTCAAAAGCGATGGCGTGAGCGTGCCACTGGGGCGTTAATTTTCTCCCGATCCTTGTACTGATGTATTACACGGAAAGAAAACATCACAGTGATGCTCACAATTTTCTATGACGTCAATGCACACCGCGTGGCAACAAGTTTTATTCTTGGTTTTATCTCTACGAAAGGAAAAATCCCCTGTTTTCGTCGGATAGGTTTCGTTCCACGTATAGCCCGAGGGTCGCGTTTCAACAGGTGTTGTCGTGCCTTTGTGCACTTTCTAGCGCCCAGTATGACATTGTCTTATACCGAACAGTGAGCATGCAAAACAAAGGATTACATATCTGCTTCCGCAAACGAAGTGCTGTGAGTGTAGGAAAAAGTGCTTTTGTTTGTTACCGTTGATGTGTTTAAATTTCATTACGAGGTGTTAATCTCGAAGAGTAATACACGAAAGTTGTCGTCCGCTGAGTAGGTAAACTAAATATTTGAAAGGGATCATGAACACAAGTTATGCATCACATCGCTGACCTGAGCACTTCGAGGAATCTAGGTTATGGTTCTCATAATACTGGTTGAACCCTTGGGTAGGCCTTCGGAAAGGGCCACCTCGCCAAACTTCCAATGGTAATCTCTCGGGTCCATGCATGAGGCAATTCGGAAACAGACGAGCATGCTCGGCCCGTTAGAGCAGAAAATGTTTAGAATGAAACAGGTTCCTTAGTCCGAAATGTCGCATAACAAAGAGGGAAAATTAGATATGTCGTCTTGAAAAAAAAAAAAAGTTCGTACCGTCAGTAGCGCCTAGCTTACCAATGTTATAAGATGGAATCTTGTAAATGACAGATTCACAAAGCGAGCCCATACGCCAGTTTTAGACGTTGCTATTTTGTTATTTGTAGAGAAGGGAAGAGCGCCTTTGCTTGTTTCTGTGGAAGGCTGCAGTCTGCCTACCACTTTATCATTCTTACTGCAAGGAACGCCGTGTACCACCACGAGTCAAAACTCTTTTTTTTTTTTTTTTTTTGGTTNATTATGCATATTTTCTCTTACGTCTCACTTACCTTCCATTTACTCGTGGGTCAAGTTGTTATTAAAGCGTACAGCGTTTACAGCACACGAGTTCACACAGTAAGGGAGTGTATTTTCAATTTTTATTTCTCTTTGTATCGTTCTGGCGTTCTCCATTTGCTGTCGTCACGCGCATTGTGGCTTCACAGACAGCGTTGAGGGATGATGTGGCAGAACCGCCTCCTGCTCCGTATGTTGACAGGTGTAGCATCGTATCACGAAAACGCAGGCTGTCATCTTATTGTGTGGACATTTCCTCCGAGGTCCACCTTGAGTGAGTACCTATTCGCTCTTCTTTACAATTTTGAGACAAGTTTGCGTGAGTAATTAGAAGCGACATGGATGAGTTCCTTCCTCGAGAAGATTGAAACTGACCGCCGTCTCAAAGGAAAAACTGCATGCTCGCATGCGGTGTCACGGAAACAAAGGAAGCGTAAGCCCAAGGCCTTCTCAAAACAGAATCACGTTTGCACTTGAACGCAGCCCGTCAATGAACTCGATCCGGACTTAGGCCTGCTGCGCTCATCACAAAAAAAATGTGCTGTTCTTCCGCTGAAGCTGGAAATATAATTTCGGAGCATGGTATAGTGAGGTGCCTTCAGGTTTTATTGTGTGTGTATGCTTGTTTCTCAGACTTTGTCTCTCTGTGTCAAGTCATTAGGTACCCAGGCAACCGCGAACATCTATTAGATATCCATGCAACACCTGAAGTTGCATATTCAAATGTCTCATAAATATCCCCAAATATGCAGGATATTTTGGGATAAATACTTTTGCACATCATATCTACATCCGAAATATGTCGAACCGTGGATATTGGGAAAGTAAATTAGATATAAGTTATACCAATATTTCGGTTGGGCTCACCACAGTATGCGCTCCAGAAAATTTTCGTGATTATTATTATTTCTTTTATCAGTGGTCACTTCCGCTGACGTGACTAACCCGCGGAAGTCTCTAGAGTCTAACGAATGTGTGAATGATCACTAAAAATAAAGAATATTAATTTTTATAAACAATCAACACTTTGATAATAGAGGTACTAATAAACCCTACTGCTATTAAATATAACTGTTAAATATGTTATTATTATTATTAACGCAAATTCTAAACATAAGCATGAAAATACCTATTAAATATTCAATAATATCACTTCTGCATGAAATTTATTGCATTGCTAAAAATGGGTCACACCTAGAAGGCTTAAAAATATTAATCTTACTAAATATTAAATATAATCTGTCACTACAGCACACACTGCAACTCAGTGCGTGCACAAGAACAAATACATCCACTTATACTTCATTCGTCAGTTCATTCCGGGGCCACCCCCACAAAAAGAAGCGGGTGTGGGGATGAACAGAGGAATATGGTTAGTGGCGAACTATGGTGAAATAAATTTATTTTCTTTCAAGTCGAACGTTAAAATGTAAAATCACGTGCTTTCCACTGAGGTTACGCATAAACGTGACTATAACGTTGTCTTCATTACGAATATGTCCGTCGCAAATTGCACCACATCCAGGTCCCAATCCAGACGTGACATCCGTGAGACGTTATGGAAGGGACCGTAAGCAGATATATTCTTCCCACAGTTTCTTGGACATGGCAGGGATATCTGTGACAGGTCATTTATTTTGTAATGTCGTATGTATGGTATACAAATATCCCAGCTAGGACTTTGACATTCGGTTCAAATTTGGATATCCACTGGACATTCGTGGTTTTCTGCATGCTGGTTGACGTTAAAGGTGCGTTGAACATTTCGTTGCCTGCCTACTGCACCGATGGTTGGTCACTCGTCACAACACTGTCTATTGCCATGACCTTCATGATGTTCAGGTACTTCAAGAGCGCAATTTGCACTTTCCTCTTTTAACATTTTCATGTCTTGCAGACATTAAAGTCATCTACGTGCGTACAGGACTAAGGTCATTCTTCTTGCCGCCTATATGTATATCTGCCTACAATTTATGATGAGATGGCCATGTGACAGTTGGCACAGATGATGGCCTAGTGCATTTGAACCGCCCATAATGAGCACGGACCGTATGAGTATAGGCTCTAACTAGTATATTTTTGTAAGTGTAAGTGTAAGTAAGGTCCTTCAGTCCCAGCTGGACATCATCGACAAGCGGCCTTTCACGTTAGCCAAATTTCTTGGCCCCTCTCGCAGCCCGGGAGAACAGCTCCAGTGTCTGCGCCGAATTCTGGACTATTTACGTGCAATTGTGCTTCTGAACGTACTGTGAACCTCCAGATGTACACCGTGCGGCGGCGAAGCTACATCAGTCACGAAGTGTGTCTGCGAGTCCTTGCTTGTGGGTGTCCACACTTGTGTGTATGCGTGCTTCATTCCTCACAATCATCTTCCTGAAGCAATGGGGTAGTGTGCCACTGGCAAAGTGGCGAATAGCCCCAGTCATAATCATTGTATTTATGTTGTTGTTGTTGTTGTTGTAAGTGTTATACTAGTATGTTACATTATAAAATTAACAGTGATTGGTTACTTTACGTCGCGAGACAGTTGTGATCATGAGCGACGCCAAAGTGATCGATATGTGGATTAATGTTGCCCACCTTCTTTCATGTGCGTCGAAATCTTGCTATATTTCGGCGTCAATACTCTCCATCGCGTCATTACAGCTATGAAAATTTTATGACGCTGCATGAGTAAGAAAGAATTAAAGTATCTCGATAGCCAGATATTGGCGTACCTTCATCTACAGACTATACTCGTATGAGCTGCACTTTTCCTTCCATGCAATCTCATGTAAAGCGCTCAGGCGGTGAGCACTATCAACGTGTGAAACTCTGCTTAAAAGCATGTACGAAAAACAGACACACCGTAGATAGTAAATGCAATGTACAGACTAAGGACTGCGCACATCTTCACTATCAGCTGTTGCTAAGAGTGCCATAAGCAAATGCATGCACTCGTGCTCCTTCATGCACGAAGCAGGTTTCCTGTGAATATGGGAACACACCTGGAATGCGTTTATCAGTCTCGGCTCACAATTGGCGAGATTGTAACATTTGCTTCGTACCCTGGATGTACGTGACGCTTTCATGTGCAGCCCTGTCAGTGACCAATTAAAAAAACTACTCTGCGTTTGTTAGCTTGAAAGCGCGACGAGAATGCAAGCGTACCTCTTTGTTTTCGGGACCATCTGAATGAAAGGCACTTGACTGCATATTCAGTCCAGGTGACCAGGTACTGTGCTAGTTATTCCTTTTTAATAGGCACGAGCTTTTGTGTACGCTGTAGGGTACGAGATGCCATGAGAAAACTTCACGGGGTGCTCATTAGGGGATATCCGCCCTTAAAACACAAGGAAAGGGACTCTATTTTGGAGCTATATGCATGCGTTCCGGGATAATAATATGGGGGATAATTTACAAACACTTTTCACCACATGTCTGCTAAGGATGTTGGTGATTAGTATAGTCCCCATCACGTGCCACAAAACCTGAGAAAAATATAGGCAACACTAAACAAGGCGCGAAAACGCGCACACAGTATTAAAACGCAGCAGGTGCAATGAAATATGTGACATAACACTACGTTGATATCCATGGCGTTTTGGCGAAAGGGCTTACAAAAAGACTTGTATGGTGATTGAGAAAGTACTCTAGAACAATGAACGAGTACTAATTTGTCCTACTGATAATAACCCAAGTCAACGTGAAACAGAGGATAAGATCTCGAGTAACGTGGAAGCACATTGAGAGAAACAATCAGCAATACCTTACCATTATAGGAAATCTACCGAAAACAAAAGTGAAAATTTCGATTTCTTATGAAGGAGCTTATAAAGGCATTTACAGCCTTGATCGAGGCTGGCAGGTACAGCTAGAAAGACAACAAGATGGATGTCGAATCAGATGAAATACTGCCACACCAGCGTCATTGTACCTGCCATGTCGTGTAGTAGCTAGATTTTTTCATTAGTACCATGTGCCAGCTCGTCTGCACCCTTGTTTTTAAGCCAAGAAACCTCTACTTCACCGCACTTGTCGCACCGAATTAAAATTGCGAAAAATTACCTTAATGAAAAGGACCGAAAGCAATATTACTGTTTACCGTGTTATTCACCGGTAACAACCTGATCAACTCAACAGATAGCTCTTACTGCCATTGCTTGCAACAAACCTACAACTACATGTAACCAAATGTGAGTAAAACTGAACAGTGATGGTTAGACTGAATGTCAATTTCTAGGAAGCAACTATTACATACAGTAAAATAATTAGCTGATAGTGTTAAAGCGTCCACGGACGAATATCCCCCATGAAGGCACGATAGACGTCAGAGTTGTTTCTTGCGGTATCTGTAATTCCATGTGCAGTTGTCATGGGCATACACATAAGCATCATGGTAGATTTCCCAAAAAAAAAAAAAAATGCCGAGAAATGTCTAGTGCTACCAATCTGGAAAGTGACAATTTATATTATTTAGCAAGTAAAATCCCGATCCCGCCCCGAGATCCCGGGACTCTGTGAAAAGAATCCCGAAATCCCGCGACCTGAAAACAGGTACAGGATTCCCAACTCCAGCACCCAGCCCACCGTTGAAGTTGTAGCGGTTTTGGTTAGACCATTCGGTTGCTCACGCTTACAGGACAGTCGTTTGTAACGTTCGTGCTGTAGCAAGCAGGGAAAAATCAGCATAGCTATCTTTCTTTCTTCTTTTTCGTTATAAAAGCTTACGACGGGAACAGCCCTTTGCACGTTGTCGTTCCGAGAACCTATTCATTTCGTATGTCAATTATCATTCACAGGAAGCATCCGTTACAATCCGCGTCTGTGGAACAATTCCTCCAACGACACACTCAGTGAACAGAAAAATAACGTATGCACGTCTTGAGTATAACAACGCTTTTTAAGTAAAGCCTCCTTGTCCGTTTGTTATAGCTTTATTTCGTACCGATTCCAATTTCCGCTTGAGTTACTTTGTTTAGACAGCTAGCAATAAAACAGTAGGAAAACAAAAACTGTCGAACTGTGCGCACGAGGGTGCAGGGAAAATGTGACTTTTTCTTGTGCGAGATTGAAAAGTAAAACGCTGCACCGGTCTGACAGAAGAAGACTTTTGTTGCACCCAGAAAGCATTATGCAAGCTAATCTGTAGGGCACTGTATATGGGGAGGATTTTGTAGGCTGTAGGGGATAGCGTCAGGGTGCTCAAACCAACGGTTGGTCGGGCTCAGTTGGATACCAATTTGGCGTGTCGTTCCCCAGGTTGTCTACCTGCAGCACGTCTCTCATTTATTCCCTGCATTCCGTGTGCGCTCTGTGGTTTGACGTCGCCCTTTCGCTATTTCAAGCTCGGGATTAAGGGAGAGCACGTTGTAATAAAACGCAGAATGATTCTCTGGATTTATAAAAGGAGAAACGTGTGTTGTCTATGCGTGCGGGGAAATGGAGATCATACCGCGCTCCTTTCGGGGATTACCCTTCAGGGATGGCAGCGTCTTTCGTTTGGTGGCATTAGCTTTGGTATGGCGTCCGTACGCTTATGCGCTGCGCGATTTGCGCACTGTCATTTCCATGCTGAGATGCATTGTGTGCATCAAACAAACAGATCAGACATAGTAACGAACGAGTGCAAGAACTGGAAGCGAACGCATTTGTAAGCATAACCAAGAACGGCCAGCTCTGTAATGTCTCGTGGGGCTGCTGCCTGCACCATAGCCTTGTGAAACACATTTGACTTCTGTGTCGTGTTCGGACGGATATCGGCTGAAAGAGAAATTTGAATTCCTTCTTCGGACCTGCCACATTGTCCTCGCTGTTCCTTACACTAACGCTAAAGGTCGGTCAGTTCAGGTCATCGATGACGTCACGGCCAGAAGGACTTGAACGAACATAGTGCAGATCATAGAAAAAGAGAATGTAGCCGAAGCTCTTTGGCTGTACGTATAGAACAGGTATATAAGTCGAACGCCACCATACCAGCACTGCATGGACAGCTGTTTCGCCCTAGTTGGGGCTCATTGGGGCCCTAGTTGAGCCCTAACTAGGGCGAAACAGCTGTCCAGTGCTGGTATGGTGGCGTTCGACTTATAATAGTGCAGATCATGTTCGTTATGAGTTGCTTGATGATGGGCTGTTTGACACTTGACTGTTCTTCTTTTCTTTCTTTCGTTTTTCTTTTTTTTTTAATTTCATTTCTT
>JARGYV010084284.1:19739-35427 GCA_029532675.1 Ornithodoros moubata
TTTTTTTTTTTTTTTTTTTTTGTCGGGTTCGAATGAACGGATCCACGAACGTTTACCTTAGAAGACATCATCGTCATTATGAAGAAGGTATCAAGAGTTATCAAGTAAAATTCAAGTGAAATTACAAAAATCTCAATCCAGTGTAACAGTGTGCCCTGCAGGCGTGCAAAGTGGTAATGTGTATTGTCATGAGGTAGAACAGGTACCTACCGGTGGTACNCAACAAAAATGTCTGTGTATTATGTAAATCTCGGTTTGCGACCCTGCTGGTGGGAATACACTTGAAAGTAAGAATTACTTTTGTCTTACTGAGCTCGCAAATGAAAGGCTAATCCAAGAATTGCAGGATTTGTAAGCATTTTATTTTATTTATTTATTTTTCTTAATTTCTTTTTCTTTTTTGCTCCTTTTTCGTTCCAAAAGTACGGTCATTTGTCACCACAGGAGTGGTACAAAACATGTTTTTCTAGGATATGTCCAGTACACAACATCAATTATATTATTATATCTAGTCCTGACGAAGACGCCCCTAATAAATATATTTTTTTCTATTACTCCCGCACTACTGCTGTCCGCGCTTCATTTTTCTATTTGCTTATATATTTACGCGTCCGTCCGACCTCCCCCTCCATAGTTCTTGCATTATATCAATCATATATTCATATATCAATATTCTATCAATTATATTAGGGCGATGACGTGCACAACACTACACACAACGTTAGACTTCAGACACCGTCTCTTTGGATCTTTGTCCCAGTAAATATCGAATGCAACACTACTCAGTCGGGTGAATATTCTAACATGCCGCAAGAGGCAGTGTAAAATGACGAGAAAGAAGAATGTCATCGAAGTATTTCGTATGTTTGTAGATACGGAAGAATATAGTGAAGTATCAGTTCCTGTGCAAACAGTGACCGGGTCACGGTGTGCTGTGTGGTACCTAGGTCGTCAAGGAACACCCAGGTCTATTTTTGAAACCGATGTGGTTAACCCTCTTCGACTGACCCATCTTACTGTGTGGAATACAAGAATATAGGACAAAAGCACTGAGCAGAAAAATTCAGTGATAGAACTCTAAAAATGAGTACTTCGTCAGCACCGATGTCTTCATCACCTTGAGTCCGGATATATGGTAGACCTGTTTTTTTTTTTAAAAGCTAATAAATGATACATTTTCAAATTTTTTCTCTTAAGTGCTTGTGGTCCTGTATTTTTATTTCATCATCGTCTACGTTCCACCATTTAGGTGTCCCTATATATATTTGTATATATAAGAGGTGAAGAGGTGAGGTCCAGATGGCCACGAAGACGTTTAATATAAGAAAGAATAAGACGTGGACGGACCGGTTAGGGAGTTAAAACGTTAATTGTTTATTTACATGGGTAAGGTTATTATTGTATATATATATATATAATTGGCATCCTTCTGGTGCAATATTGTGGAACACCCCTGAATTGCTCTTGTCGGTGCTGACAAATTCGGTTAGATGATCCTTTTACAAAGGATTCCTTCAGTCGTTTCGCAAAACCATTGAATAGCAGGAACACTCTTGGCGTGGGACCTCACTGAAGCTGAAGGCATAAGTATGCGAACGGATAGCCGCAGTAGCCTGCTACTTACTCTCGGCATGCATCCCAATCTTTTTCTTCCTTCACCCATTTTGTTGCGTTTCTCAAATATTAAGGATGTTTCCATTATTCAGGCACACACCTGGGTCTCGCGCCATAAATCTGTCAGAAATTTTAATGCGAGACAGTGCTACGTTAAACGCTTTCAAGACGGGTCAAGATTACTTTTAATGCAAGACTACGCGGAGCATACGAGGTAGGATATACAAACTGCCAACCGCAAATGCACCTGGTGAACGAGAGGTGCGTTTGAGAAACCTTTGGTGGACTTGTGTCTGAAAAGCCGGTCGTGGAAACAAAATCTCTCGCGCTATACACATGTGATGAGGCGGCCATCAAATGTAATTGCCGCTGTGAAGGAGGAAGCAATTAAGGACGCAAACCTGCCTATGCCATTACAGAGCGGAGCCTCGGGCACTACGATGTTACAATATTCTGTGCAATGACCTCGCTTATGTTAAGGTAGTTTGTTTCATAAATATAGTACCTTATAAAGGACATCGTTGTATACCTATACTTTCACTGTATCGAGACAACAACAACAGCAGCATTAAATGGTGATGATGAAGTAGGGTGTAAGTGATCCGGAACCATTTTCATAATGCCGAAGAAATTGTACACACAACCCTTGAGTGTAACATGCCACTGATCATTAGCTTTTCCTTAAAGCGTGCGGCATATAGCCATTTTAGCGCTTCTAAATAACATGATTGCACCCCCAATGTCGGACATTCGCACTCAGTTCCAGAAGGAGAAGGAGCGAACTATATCAAAGCCTTTTCGTGCCACTTTTTAATTGTCACTTTGCTTTTTTGGATAACATTCGAAGCTTCAATTACATTGCGCAGCCTGGTAGGGTTGTCCATGCTGAGCTCGGGCTCGGTCCGTGGGTAAAAACAGAAAATTGGCCACAGTGGCCACAGTGAAAGACCGGGCTCAAAGGATATTATGAGCAGTGTTTTCGCCTAAAGTAGTTAAAGATGTTGGCACAACTGCAATAATGGTTTGGGAATTCACCAGCAAGAGAACAACAGAGTACAATGGGAGATGTCTTCACTGCGAATACACCGTATCGGCACTGTAACTAGGTCATGGTATAGGTATATCTATGTACGTGATATGAATATTGAGGAGTGCGTACTTGCAAGAACGCGTTTATTCTAAGCACCATAGCGGTACTGAAATTATACCATTGATCATTGTTCACCCGGCAACAAATTTTCTGTAGATGTAATTTTTCTGGATAGACTTGCGCTAACACAATCTGTTTGCTTCTTTGAAAATGAATTGTAAGGTATAATAGTACAGTACAGTGCAAGCCACCAACCAAATACCAAAATGAACAGGAGGCGACACTTAGAACTAACTATCTTTCTGCGGTTCGTCATTATAATGGCCCTCGCAAATTCTGAAAACGCAGTTGAAGCATACATCATGCAGTCAGCTCGTGTGACGTGAACACCGTCCCGTACCATCTCTCCGCGTCGTGCTGTTGACTACAGCAAAGGAAGCTTTCTTTAATCTTGAAATCTCATTATTCCTGACTAGGTAAGTGCACCCTACTTTGTTGTGCTCTTTAAGTTAACACGGTGTAACACAGAGTTGGCGATTGGATTTGCTGTGAATGTAGTTTGCGCCAGTGCAACCAAGTTTTCCCCGGGCTGTTGGCAAGCATACGCGACGCGCTCATGCGCCTGATGGGATTACAACGGCGGCTCTTAATGCGCTCTCATTCAAAGTCGATTTAATAAAGTTCTTCGCGTGCAGAGGAACGGTACTGGAAGCTGCGAACTCTTCAGTCGTGTTTTGTGTCTCTAAGCTCCGCACGAAAAGAGAATGAAAATGAACATTGACATCGTAGAATTCGCCCTTGCCCTTTCGTATTTTTTTACGCTCCTTGCTTTTTAAAGCATGAGTAGGCATGTACCTATAGTGGAGCCTGACTTAGGTGGTGACTGTCATCTTTCAAAGCAGGTATCCCCGCTGGCTTTGTGACAGGAACTCATGCACCTGTCGCCGATGGCACTTATCATATAGTAAGAAGAATATTTTAGTCTCACCTACTTTGTATAACTTACTACGGTGGTAATACAGTGGAAATATAGCTCTTATTGCCTCGCCATCACCACATCTGCCCTATTTCATGTTTTACGTTAACATCTTTGTTGTCTATGGATAATGAACATGAGGAATAGAAAATTTTTAGAAAGAATAGAAAATAGAATAGAAAAAGAAAAAAGTAGTTTTTTTTTTTTTTTTCTAGTGCCAGTCATACTGAAATTGTGCTTTAGGTGTCACAACCTGACTGACTGACTAACAATAGCAATAGTTCTGTATAATGTCTAATAAGTGCTCCAGAACTCTCTTTTTTACCTTTTTATTTATTTTTTATTGGTGGGTGTGAGTACACCCCAGGCATAGAAAAACGCGCATAATACTCACGACATGAAATGCAGGTGATCGCTTCTGTTCAATTTACGTAATAACATTTGCCCCACAAAAACGAATAAAAGGGAGTTTGTGTGGTGTCCAAAGTACGTGGCTTTCATACGTGAAGAACAAAAAAGGAAGAAGCAAAAGTCAAGGAACACGCCATAGACTCGCAGGTAAACCATGGCTACTGTCAAAAACATTGAGCTGTAGGTGTGTCCCAAGTGTGTTTCATCATCAGTACCCTCCCTGTGTCTTAGGGCCGTTGGAAGACCATCATTTCGGTTTGGAACAAAAAGAAAGTTGAGTCGCCAAATTGCTCAACGATTTTTTTTTCCCATGCTTTCTGCTTTATTGTAGTACACGCTTGAGATATGACTCTCTTTGCCTCTAAGGTTATAACAAGGCTATAACATAGCGATGTTGCGGCGAAGGCTTTTCGAATGATTTCTCAAGGAAGATCTACAACGCAATCAGTATCACTACGCATAACTACTTTAACTCCTAGTACACGTCGCAGTCAGTACATTAATGAGCATAGGCACGGGCTCTTGACATCAGGGCAGAATTTTTGCTCAAATTTGCAGGCTGTTATACTCACTGTCGCAAAAGACGACGTTCAAAATGAAAACTTGAGGGGAATGTTTATGGTTCGTAGTCGGAAGTCACTGTAAAATTATAATTCAAATAATAATAAAATTGGCACGCCTTCCTACTGTAAGTGCAGTAGACTGTCTGCGCACCGCCGTGTACTGCGTAAAAAAATAATAATAATAAATCAAGCGCTGCCCTTAGAGGTAGGAGGACGAACAGCAGGCCTAGAGACGAAGAACGTCAGACAAAGACCTGGAACTCGTTTGCAGACAACGGCCAGATTTGGAAGATCAACGAGACCACAGGCGGACTCACCACTTGCCATGCCTGCTTCCCCTGAAGGTCCTGGCGCGTCCAGCCACGCTGCAGACACTGTCACCCATCTGGTGGTTTATATTGTTCGTCATTCTTGTACCTCTGCCCCATCGGTACCGATCGCTTTCCCCGAGCTACAGCACCGTCTCATTACGCTCCGCTCATAGCTGTTTCGCGTCGATAGCAGAGAATCACCCAGGTAGAATTTTGTTTGCAAACTACCATGAACAGGAGCGCATCCAGTGAGCAGTATTGCCTTAATTGACTTGTGGGCTCTAAATTGTGGTTATGTGAAATCTATGCCGCGTAAGCAGGGTTCAGCTGCTGAATTGTCATCCCATCTGTATAGCACATGTTAGCATGCAAGAAGCGCATGCATGTTCCGTGGCTCGCAGATCAGAAAGCTAGGGGAAGCTGCGAGGATTAAGCTAATCATGTGTATCCATGACTCTTGCATACTGGGTACTAACCATGCCGCTCTACATTACCAGGAGTCATTAGCAGGAGCGAAATGAAAATAGTCAAAACTTGGGAACGACAACCTCACTAGCCATCCGTCACGCAGTGCTTAACGTTTATGCGGTGTGCTTTCCCCCGCATGAGGTTCTTTGATGACTTTCGTGCGAAACGTCACTATCAGTTACGGACATAGATGGGTTAACATTATCTCGATGCACTGAGGAAGTTCGGGCGTTCCATACCCGCGCTACACAGCGCTTTTACAATAGAACCTTCACAAGGCAAACTCTTATAAAGCCTGCCAGAAAGACACAAATGGTGGCACTAAGAAGAAAATGACAACCATCTGCACAGGTTATTCTGTCATGAGGCTATTTTAATCCAACACGTGGTATTGAGCTGAGATACACACCTGGTCTCATGGTCAATGAGACAATACCCGGCATTCAGCTAACAGAGCGGGTCAAAAGGTCGGAACGAGATACCAACAGCGAGGGCGAATATAAACAAATGCACTTTACTTATTACGCACGTGCTAATCGTACCCCGTTCATGTACACAGTGTACACTGTTGCATCACTGCAGATATGTTGCTTATTGCATACTGCCAACAACGATCGTTCCAGCTGCGTCAATGAAATATGTCACGGTTGTTCATAGGTCTATGCTCATACCACAAAAAGAATTAAAAAGAAAACAGATTTTCAATCCTATCGCTCGATCATTGCGATGGTATCTTGCGTATGTAATGCTCAAACCTTGCTTCTTAGCTTTAATAACGTTCCGTTTATGTCTGCGTCTTTAACTCTCCTACGATGTATCATGACCACATTAATACCGTTCTCTTGTCCATTATTCCATCGCTCAAATATGTAGACGCCGCAAACACAATATTTCAAGCGTGTGGAAATGCAACATCAGATCTGATTGCTGCTTTTCATACATTGGCAAACAGGACTAAACTGAGGACCAGGTCACAATATGGCAACTTTTATTCTAACAACAAGGCCAAGCAACACTAATGTTTCATTTCTTTAGGAACAGCAAGCAAAAATTTGTACACTGACACCTTTCCGATTTTATGAAAAGAATCAACATTGACTTGCTTGGAGTAAACTTTTCTCGAATGATATGCCTGTCACACCGTACAAATCCAGCGAAATGCACAGCTGTACATTCACGATCAAAATCTCGGGCATTGGTTTCCATGTTGTGAACCCATAAATGAGGCAAAAACGTCTGAAACGCCTGCCTAAAGTGCAGTTTCTGCTCAGTAACAGAGTGACCATCACGTTTTTCATGATTTCATACAGGAAAGATCAGTATGAAATGAGCACCGGAGCCATATTTATGCATGTACATAGAATTCATGGGGGAAGCCATTCATAAAGACCGAGGACAACCGATCTTGTGTGGAGCTGAGGAACACCGTATGCCGGCCCTTGTCTCGCGCGTGAAGGGTTCCGCGGCACGTAAAGTCTGACACATGCCAGCTGTTAGCTACACCTTATGGCTGCCAGGAATTTGTCAAACGAGCAGGCTTTTCATTTTTCAGCTGTACCATACTTGCAGAAATTACTGGGAAATGTCAGGGGACCACAAATCAATTTCCTGATCCTTCTGAATGTGAAAGAAAGGAAAATGCGCTGCCGCCTTTACCATCCAATAATTTGACAATCCCCTACAAATCCTAGAGATTTTTGCACGGCATGCAGCTGGTAAGTGGTACTATTTTTACAACGGGAGAATTGTTCTATTTACAAGCGAAGCAATGTCGTAATGAGGTTGTCCCGACCACTAGGGACAGTATCAGTGATCATGTGACGCAATCTTTCCTAAATGGACGCACGCTGATAAACTGTGCTGATAGTGAATGTGTGTAATAAATAAAACGTATGGGGTTTTCGGCAGCGTTCCATCCCAGTCTACGTCGTTATTGCGCGTTCCCGTTGAGAAACCCGTTGCTGGACTTGGCAACCATGAGGCCGCATACGGAACATCATTGCCTTCGCGAGGAAAGCTTTTGTAGGAGGATGCCGTGCCTTGCGCGCCGCTTTACGCTGACCGTTTTTCTACTCGGGGTAGGGGAAGCGTCTTGACTAACAGCATGCACACTGTCCTTTCGCCACATTTCACAGTGAATGTCCATGGTCAGTTCCACACAGTTTGTCGAAAATCACACACTTTCACGACGGACTTTGTTGCTGTGATCCGCTGGAAGCCAAACTACTTGGGGGGCTGCTACTGGCAGCCACAGCTGCGGAAGAGGTTGTCCTTGGGGGTTGACACGGAGATCCAGCCGCCGATGCTAGCCGACTCAGGTTAAAAGCTCCAGAAGGACCACCGGCAGGTGACGACGTGGGCACAGATTTTGACAAGACCATGTCTCCTGGGGCAGAGAAAACAGCAGCAGTTCGTAACCGACTCAGTGACGCAGCAGTCGTGGAGTCTGTCAGTGGGGAGCCAGCGGTTACTGGCGCAAGCCCTGCCGCAGGGGACATGATGGTGGGTACACTGTACACGGTGGAGAGTGGAAAGGAGCCGCCAGCGGCACCCAGGCCTCCTAGTGGACTAGCATACCAGGCGCCCGCAGCTTTGTGGTACGGCGACAAATATTCAAGTCGTGCAGAACGTTGCAGAGATGCCATCCGAGCAGCGGCCGTGGCAGCAGGAGAGGAAGCTTGAGGTGGAAGCATTCCTGCAGCTGAACTGGGGCTACCCGACGTCGCCGTGTCAACGATAGACCAAATGCGAGGCTTTGGCGCCGAAGATGATGACACGTCTGTGCTTGAGTGTCCATTTGGGGCGGGTGATGTTGCCGGTGTTCTCGATGACGTATCGGAATCAGAAAGCGATGCGTCGGAAAGATTGCCACCGCCTCCGCTAACCGTGCCACCCGGTGGGTGATGAAGACTCTGGCGAGGTTCCTCAGAAGAGTTTCCGCCCGAACTTCGTCTAAGGTCATTGAGATCAGAAGAGCGTGAATCATCATCCACGTCAACTAGATCTGCAATGGAACAGAGAAACAGTCATCAGCATGCGAACAATAGAACCATGAAAAAAGGAACATACCGCGACACAAAGCGCCCCTAAACATCGCAGAAGTACTGATCTTCGATTTTGAACAGATATTGAGTGCGTCGGGTACAGGGGCGTAGCCNGCTGGACAGCCCCTAATATATATATATATACACATATATACACATATGCACGACCCCGCAAACCCCCCTCCTGCCTACGCGCCTGGTCGGGTACACTGCGTGAGCCATTGTGCCGGACACAGTTACCCCTTTTGGGTCCTTACAAAAGGTGCTTGTCTCTCTCTCTTCATTTTTTTTTTCTTTTTTCATTTTTCCACTGAACTAACGAGTATATTGCACCACCTCTACATATAAGCGCAACTGAGGACAACAAGCAATAAGGACACATGCACGTGTAGTGTGCTTAGTGCCGTAGCTGATCCTTCAAACCTGTTGTGCGGATGACTTGGGTGTGAAACCTTAGAAACACACTGACAGCTTCAGGTGGAAACCGGCAGCGAAATTTCGGCTTCGCTCTGACCTCGAAAGTGCAACTGACCGCTACTGTTGGCATTCATTATACTGCTCCCCATGCTGCAATGCGTTACTGGAACCTCGATGGTATGAAAGCGCGCTTAGAGGAAGATGTCGATTGCACGGGGCGGAGAAGTGTTTCGCACACGTGGCCTGTCATTCCACGCCCACCATTTCTCCTCCCACAGACGTGTTGCTCTTCGATGCCGAAGGAGGGTAATCAACATCCGTGCGCTGCCATCTTTATCTCGGGATACAGGATAGATACTCGAAGGCCTCTCTGTTGGTCCCTTTCCCGTGCAGTTGACTAACAGCTGAAGGTGTGATAGGGCTGATTGTTAGCAGCGTATAGAAAGTCGAATCGATGCCAAGCCCAAAAGAAACGCTTACCACTCAGAACATGTGACCATAAGGAAAGTAGTGCTATCTCTGAAAACTACAGTTGATACATTTCACTTACCGTCAGATTCGTCCCGTGACCGTTTCCTGCTGTCAGACAAGTTGGTCGCCCCAGCTGCTGCTGTCATGAGGTGGTGATTCCGGCGAGCAATCTCCTCGGCAGCTCGAGATGCGACCTCCGAAGAGTCTTGCCGTGGCGTCTGGGAGTCTTTGGAATCGTTGCGCGATGTTGCGGGAACGTCGTCCCCATCCGCGTCGTCGTCGTCATCGCATCGGTTTCGCGGGGACCACGTCATCTTGTTCTCTTTCTTGAGCCGACGTCGCGCGTTCGCGAACCAAGTGGACACCTATACGATTCAGCGAGATAATATTAGACATGGCACAACCAAAATACCGTTCAAGGCGCGACGTATACAAGGACTTAGTAAATTACCTGAGTCAACGTCATTTTAGTAATTATGGCGAGCATAATCTTCTCGCCCTTCGTTGGGTATGGGTTCTTGCGATGCTCGTTTAGCCAGGCCTTTAGTGTACTCGTCGTCTCTCTGGTGGCGTTCTTGCGTCGGGCGCCATTCAAATCCATGCCGTATCTGTAACAGAAAAAAACGATTTTAGTCTTCGGCACACAGTTGGGGTGTGCGAATGACAGACATATTGGATTCACTAACGGAATAAATATTCCCTGCGCGCTAAATGTGGTACACGAATCGGCATATACTTCATTAAAGACTGAGTTTCGAGTCACACAATTTCATCACTATTACCTCGTCTTTTATTAGGCGGTACTTGCTCAAGACCCGAGAAGCAGACGCTCCCCACGCGGGGTTACTGTACGAGAGACACTCATTAGCGAAATCGTCCGTTTAATGCTGAAAAATGATCACTCCTTTCAGTTCCACTCGTGATGAAATCTCGAGAGATGTTCGCGTTAAATACGCTGTCTCTCCAGACGTACTTTTATCCCTTACTTCTGGCGCAAGAAAAAAATTAAAAAAAAATTCAGCGCAAAGTGTAGTACACCAATTTTCCGAGGGCAAGAAGGAATTATCGCGCAACATCAACGTTACGCGACCAATACTGAGTGGTGATATGTGGCTCAGCAAAAAAGTACTGTTCCAAGCGTAATCAATTAGAGGCTTCAGCCCTGTCGTGTACGAAGAGCCCATTGTAACGACGACGTCGACACACACTTGCAGTATAATTGTGGTGCGACCAACCCACCCTGCATAACCTGATAAGCGTCGCCCCTACACTGATGTCCCTTTCCTTGCTTCTAGCGGTTCTACTGCATAATCACTGTACATGCGCGCATATGGTATTGAGCAATCTTGCAAATGAAGTGTGCAAGTCTGTTAATAGTCGCTTCACGTAAACCTTTCAATTTCGTCAACCGCGCACGGCGTCTCGTGGACCTTGCATGCGACGCCCATTGGATGAATATTTATGTGTTTCGCATGATTGAGCGCTCTTTATCATCTACGTCTCGCCGCTATTGGTTGGCTGCCTCTAATAAGTTGTGGGTACACATTGGAGCGTGGTAACTAAGATAATACGCCCACATTATTCGTTTCCTGAAGAAGGAAAGCATGATTAATGAGATCTGCTCTTTCTAAAACCTATCGTAGCAAGCACTTGCCTATATAGCAATCTCGTGCTTGTAATGGATGACAGTCGCGCAGAACCCAAAATACAGCGATCTCGTTATTCGCAGCTGACGAACGTCATTGCCATTTTCCTCACCGACTGCTCCAGACTTCTTCCTGCCGTACGCGTTAAATAAGCCCAATACGCGTACGTATTTCATACTTTGGGAAGCTGCTGGCACAAAAGCGCTGCATCTACGATCTAGATAACACGGAATCGGAATCAGCCCTAAAGCACCATCCGCTTTACGAGAAGCATCATCAAGGGAAGAAGTAGGCTGAGAGTGCCAACCCTGAAGCACCGTAAAGAAAACTGTCCTCATTAAACTTGTTCGACACGACAAACACCTTGTATCGAACAGCCAAGAAGATCAGATAGCTCTAATGTATGCTGCGACTACAACGAAAAGAAAAACAGCCATGATAGCGCACACGCCTGACACCGAAGGCTGCGACAGATGCCATCTGCCACTGATCACCCTCCCAAATGCTGTGGAATCTTTCATTGCGGATCGAGGGCCAATATCTCACACCAGTTATCCTAATGTTCTCTGTTTTGACACGCCCAGGTCAAACCAAACACATGCAGAAGTGCCAGTAAGCGGTAAAAGATGAACCTTATGATGACCGCAGGAAACTCATGGCGAACCCAAAAATGGTTGACGCAGTACGCAGGTCCTCGTCGCCGGCTGCTCCAGTTCTCCTCCCGCCATCTATAAATCACACTTGCGTTTTCAGAAGCCATTCTCATCCAACCTGAGAGGGAGCTGATTGAGGCGGATCTATATTTATAGAGCAAACGGAGCTCTCGATCAATGGCAACGAAGGTTACACTAATATGCCACATCGGTTAACTCCAGAGCGGGTCGAGATGGGGGTCACTTGATGAAAGAGGCCCCATCGATTGCACTTAGTCTGCTCTCCGCGGAGGGCAATTCCTTCATTGATTTTGAGTTCCGCAGATGGGGAGTCGACAGAAGCGTTGATTGCTGCAGTTGCAGCGGAGGTGAACTCCGTTCATCTTTATCTTCTTTCTCCTTTTACACGATTGCCTCGTGCGGTCCCCTGTAGCGATGGCCTCACGGGCTTAACGTGCAAAGGAAAGCATGGATGCTTCACTAACTTCCGCTTGCGTTTTACGCCTTTGCGCATTTCCGAAACCTGCATTACCCGTCGTGTCGTAGAGCGTTCGCCCGCACCCTCTCTAACTATACTTCTGCGAAGTTTTGACAGATTTCCAACAAACACCAGTTTTGCCGACGTACATCTAGATGCTTACCGGATCAGGATAGAATAATGATGCAAGAGACTTCAAATCATTTCATATACGCTATTTTTTCATGTTTCCCTTCTACAGATCTCGTACTGTACTTCAATTGACAACCATACCTTCCCAATGATCGACATAACGCATTAGAGGTGCTGCTCCCCATCAATTTGCGAAGCTCGGGGAATAAATGACAGATTTCAAGCCTGCTGGGAGAAGTGCTCACTTGTTGAAATCCGCTTCATACATGCATGCAAACAGGAATGTATAAAAGCCTCCATTGAGGTACACTGAAGAAGTCGCAACGGGGGCTTCCCTGCGGTAAGTCGCTCAAGGAAAGTAAATCGTCTCCTATGAAACCGCGTTTTGTGAAGTGGACGGGGAATCTCCGAGAGCGAATCCGAGGACTGTGGTATCGCACATTGAAGTGCTCCTATAAAAGCTCGTACATTTGCAACCGACAGCGGATTATACCGGATATCGCGCTTTCATATGTTTCGTGCTTTGTTAAGTTCTGTCCTCTGGAAAAGGGGTTAACCGATTTCTCCAATGCACCAGTCTCTAGAGCTCGAGAAACGTACCAGGTGCCTTTTGTTGGAGATCGGTTGCAACTGAATGACGCGATGTTTTATGCAGAGGTCGTCTAACAACCCTGTGGACTGAATAGACTAACAGATGTACAGTCCTTGCAGCATTCCGTTCAGCACAGGCAGGTTATGTTGACAACTTCTTTGTTCTCCTCCTTCGGAGACAATCGCGAGATAGCGATCGCGTGCGCCGAAATGCGGAACTCATTCTGGAACTCCACTTCTGAACACATTCGAATACGCGCGTACCCGCAGACACTATGGGAGCCCTCAGCATTCCAAACGAGTCATGCCGATGACAGACTTTTTTTGTTTTTGTTTTTCGTTTCCTCCGTTGTTTTTGGCGTGTCGGCGGCGTGGCTTTTTGAATCCAATGATAGTCCCGGCGTGTCTCCATGAATGTTTATGTTGCCATATAAAAAGCCCAAAGCCGGACACACCATGAATATTCCATAACTCAGGCTGATCTCCCCACACCTGTTCCTTTTGTTCTCGGCGCCCATGTATATTAAAATAGTACATTCCCTAGTCTGAGCGCCTCTGGCGGGTACAACCGACTTGCAGTATAAAACTTGTCATGTACGTCCGCCTGTTCTCCCATGCAGAGCAACTCGTAGAAGGCGGCACTACCCTATACAAGTGTTTCTGCTTTCAGCCAGATCTGCCTCCGTCGAGCATGAGAGCATCTGCGGCTATTGATTGTTTCATGCTTACCATGGAGCATTTCACAGGAGTATTACGAACGGCAACATGTGCGTCTTAAATGTACATTGTACTCTTTGTATATGCGGGTTATGATACTAACCTCCACCATATTTGTTAGTGACAAATTAGTTGCCGTATAATTCTCTTCATGACACTAATAGTCCGCAGTGTTCCTCATACTATAACGACTGTGAAGAGTTTGAGACGTGTCCTCAGAGCGGACCCATTCACGCAAATGGAATATCGCTTATGCACGGCATAGTCATTGGGACGTGGAAATAACGCGGTAGCTGCAGGCGTAAAGCGGTCAAAGCTGCATTCAAAACTCGCACAGCATGGTTGTGCAAGCGCTTGTAGTCACGTACATTCCCGCGCGTATGCATACGGGCTTAGCTTTGGCGTTACGGGCTTGCGTGATACGGGTGTATCAATGTGTGCACAACTTGCAACAGACACCAACGTTGCCACGTACACTTGTGCGTGCGGACGGCTATTCGGGGGACGTATTTCCTTTGAGGCCAATTTAGTACCTTCCCTCCCCTTGTGTACGCCTTTTCACCGGATGCGCTTTATTTTAACTCCGAGTAAGCGATACCCGGCAATTTTCGAAACTGCGAACTCAAGTGGAAACCGGACGCAATAGATGAGCACGCGAAATACGTGTTTGTCATTACACATGCACTACGTTGTCCTGAAGCCCAGAGTTCTTCCTGCCGCGGACCGGTTTCATGCAAAACACAAGGACACTTGTTCCACACACAGAGGCAACGATGAAAACAACTTTGCAACGCGCTAGTGAGTTCGCTACTTCATTCAAGAACAAGACCGCAGGGAAATTATGGAGTTAGCATACACCTCTGAACACATTTGAACGCATGGACGACATGATCGAGAAGCGACTTACCCATTGGCGAAAGGATACCCTGCTATGGCGGCTGAGTCGTACGGGTAGTACATGGACGCTGCGTATGGGAGATTTCGCCAAGCTTCCAAGTTTTCCTTGATATCGAAACCGTTTGCCTGAAATGACAATCAGACATTTTGTGAGACCCTTTATTAGGAGTAGTTACTTTTCCCTTCATTTGCACCCATGTAGGTGCTTGCTTGTTTGTTTGTTACGGCGTGCCTGTTTTGCGGCCTCTAGGAATCATGCCAAGTAGCTGCTCCGGAGCAGCTTAACCCGAGTACTTCTTATGAAGCCGTCCTTTTTCTTCGAGGGGAAACGAATTATATGGGAGCCAGTTTCCCTGCTGGCATTATGACTCTCATTGGGATTCTATGTGTACACTCAGGGGAGCAAACAAGTAACACAGCCTCTCGAAAAAGAAAGAGAGAAACGGAAACAACGACTGGGATGTGTCAGAGTGACCAAAACAAAGCACACACCATGTACGCATACAAATGAGTTTTGAATGCTGCAACAGGACAAACTGTACTAATTTTATACAGTGCAGTTGAAAGCCCCGGAGAAATGAAGTATTCAGCTGACGTGCGTGAGAAAATATCGGGAAGACAGCTCATTACTGAAATAAGCTTATTCCAGTACTTAAAGCGGCGCCTTCATTAGTGGAGTGAATCAGGCCAAAGACATCACCTCACTCCCTCTTCTTTCCCTTGGAAAAAGAAAAACCCGCTTTTCTGTGGAGAGTGACCGTGTAAGGGTCTCTCCCTACTCAGGACATCTCGGCACAAAAATTAGATCTCTGAGTCTGTTCGGCTTCAAGCATCGTGCACAGAAAAGTCGCGTTTGTCACAATTTTTCTGCTGCTTCTCTGTGCTCTGTAGTGAAAGGAGACGCCTCAAGCGAGCAACTCTAGGAAGTCGCTGCGAGAAGGAACCCCTTACTGTCGCTGTCGGCGGAAGGATATACATCGTTAAGTTCTCTCCTTACATGTCCTTACTAGGCGTGCATTTGAAGTATCGCAGGCAGACCGTGGCCATAAGCGCGTTACTTGATGAAGTCGTTAACATGTTGCAGAGGACCACATTAGCATGGCACGGGCTCATTTCGCCTTCGGCGTATTCGGCTATTAGTGAAATCTGTTAAATAAAAAAGCCGATGCCTTTGATTCGTTTCTCTTCTCGTTTTTTTTTTTTTTTTTT